>CM065590.1:178864636-179039171 GCA_033119425.1 Bufotes viridis
TTTAAAAGTTCCAATATTTGCTTTTAAGTTGACACCTTCCGTTGACTATAATGAAACATTTTTTTATAGAGTCCATTCATTCATCATATGAAAATCTTTAGTGGGAAATACTTTAAAATGTACCGAACTCTGAATGGGAAATTAAAATGAGGTTTAAACCTATAATGTATTCCTAAGGGACATGTTACTTGGAACTGTTTTGTTTAATACAATTTCCTAATAGTGTTGGAGCGCGAACATTCGAATATCGAATTTTTTAGCGAATATCGGCACTTCACTAATTCACGAATATTTCGAATATTTCCGCTATTTTCGAATTTTTTTTTTTATTTTTATTGTTATATTATTTTCTTTCCCACTTCCCAAAAGTACTGTAGTTCTTACCTGTCCTTAGGATTCCTGGCTTCCTGGCTGCTCCAGTCAGTGCCCGTGCCGCTTCTGCCGACTTCCGTGCTCATGAAGCGTCCCCATCACCTTGGGAACGTCTCCATACTAAAATGTACTGTCGGATTTTAGAATTACGTTGAAATCGCAATGCGATTAATATAACTTGAATTAATCACATTGCAATTTTAACTTAGACCTGGTTTACTATGGTTGACTTGGTAGAATTAGCTTAATATGACAAATGTATTCGTCATATTCTCAAAACGAAGATAACAAGTATTCTCCATCTTCGCTTTAGCTACCTATTTGTCAACTTCGCTAATTCTAGCAATCAAATAGGAAAGTTGACTGTAGAGACAGCTGTGTTTAATTCGCTATGTGATTATATTATGAATATTATTATTATATATTATTATATTTTAATAAATAGAATAATTATAATAATTATCAAGTATTATAATTATTCTATTTATTTAAAAAAAGCAAAGTAATATAATTGCATAGCGAATTAAACACAGCTGTCTCTATAGTCAACCTTCCTATTTGATTGCTAGAATTATCGAAGTTGACGAATATGGAGCAAAAACAAAGATGGAGAATACGCCGTTATCTTCGCTTTTGAGGAATAAGACGAATACATTCGTCATATTCGCTAATTCTACCAAGCCAACCATAGTAAACCAGGTCTAAGTTGAAATCGCAATGCGATTAATTCAAGTTATATTAACGCATTGCGACTACAACTTAGCACTGCTATATTACATATTAGGTTAGAATTAACTAATCATTGAATATAGCAGTGCTAAGCTGAAATCGCAATGCGATTACTTCAAGTTATATTAATCGCATTGCGATTTCAACTTAGCACTGCTATATATTCCATATTCGCTAACTTCGTTAATTCTAGCAAGCTGACCCATTAGAAACCCAGCTCTAAGTTGAAATCGCAATGCGATTAATATAACTTGAATTGATCGCATTACGATTTCAACTTAGACCTGGTTTACTATGGCTGGCTTGGTAGAATTAGCGTAATATGACAAATGTATTCGTCATATTCCACAAAACGAAGATAACGAAGCATTCTCCATCTTCGTTTTGCTCCATATTCGTCAACTCTCGATATTTCTAGCAATCAAATAGGAAGGTTGACTATAGAGACAGCTGTGTTAATTAGCTATGCGATTATATTATTTATTTTATTTTTTTAATAAATAGAATAATTATAATACTTGATAATTATTATAATTATTCTATTTATTAAAAAAAATAATAGTATAATCGCATAGCTGAATTAAACACAACTGTCTCTACAGTCAACTTTCCTATTTGATTGCTAGAATTAGCGAAGTTGACGAATAGGTAGCTAAAACGAAGATGGAGAATACTTTGTTATCTTCGTTTTGAGGAATATGACGAATACATTTGTCATATTCGTCATCTTTGCTAATTCTAGATATCAAACCAATAGGAAAGTAGCCTTAAGTTACAATCGCAATACGCGATTATTTAAATCGCATATTAATCGCAATAACTAGAATAATGACAAATATTAGATTTCGACAAATATGAAACGAATATTTATTCTATTGAATATTCGCAATTTTGTCCACAGCGAATATGGCACCTGCCGCTCATCACTATTTCCTAAAAGAATGGGTATGATTCAGAATTATGGGCGGTTCACCACGTCAATCTACTACCATTAAGGAACTTATATATAATTTTCAGCCTATGGCACATGTCATATAGTACAATAAAGTATACAGTTGTAACATCGCTAGCTCTCCCACTGGAATCGAGTGAGCGCATAGCGATATCGAAATTTAAATCGCAAACCCGAAGTGTCTAAATAGACCATTGAGAAATTTCAGGGTGCAATGTTGGTTTGGGAACACCAGATGGCGCATGGAACTGCAGTCAGCATTAGTATTTGAACCCGAAAGTTCAGTAGATTCTGGCGCTGAAGAGAACTGTAGCGGCATTACAGGGAGGAGAGAGTCTACACTGGAGCGCTGCCCTACAGTGTTTCCATGGCTTTTCCATGCTTAATATTCGCTATATTGATAAATATTCTTGTCCTACAATATGACGAATATTCTAAAAACGAAGTTATAGCAATATAAGCGAATATGACTGAATATTCTAAAAACAAAGTTATAGTAATATATCAAATATATTCGTTATTTAGAATATTCATCTTTTTCAATGTGCACTGTTATTCCACTTTGGCATACTCCTCCCGACAAGCGTCCCTGTCACCATGGGAACGCCTGTGGGTTTTAAATATACCATCGGATCTGAGTTTTCACGATCTCAGCACTGTATACTATTGGGTTGGCTTGGTCGAATAGACAAAGATAGAGAATATAGCGCTATATCCGCTATATTCGACATTCAACAATTCTACCAAGCCAAGAGTTACTTACGGTTGGGTTGGTAGAATAGTCGAATATATAGCGAATATAGCGCTATATTCTCTATCTTCGTCTATTCGACCAAGCCAACCCGATAGCTATACAGACCTTATGCGACGCTATTCACGGGCATATGTAATTGACTATTTGTCGCATAACATAAACTATCCTACATAAAGAGGAAATTATAAATCAGTAATGAGAATCGCTACTGATTTATAATTTTACTCTTTATGTACGATAGTTTATGTTATGCGATAAATTGGCAATTAAATATACTGAGGTAATCGCGTCGCATAAGGGCTTTAAGCTTACTATATGCTATTTGGTTGGTTTGGTTGAATAGAGCGAAGATAGAGAATATGGCGCTATATTCGCTATATTCGACTATTCTACCAAGCCAACCAAATAGTGATTGTAGTAATTTTACTATCAAAAATTTGTGATAGTAAATTACTAGCACTAATTTAGTGATATTAAAGTAAATTACTATTATCACTAATGGGTTCCGATGTATAAAAAATTAATATTCGTTTTAACAATTATATCTTAATATATTCAAAATATTAGCAAATTCTAAGGTTGTTCTTGGTCGAAATTGTTCTTTGAAATAAGGGGCAATTGGCCGCCTTATAGAAGATATAGAGGCAGCATCAGTGGTATTATGCCAAAAATAAATTGAGCTGTGTTACCAGCTTTAGAACAAAATGTTACTTATACATTTGTCTGGATATGGTTATCAGGGTAATATTTAATAAACACTAAAAATAAACAGCAACATGTTGCAGTACTTGCAATTTATTTACATCTCTGCTTGCTGTCAGTGAATTGGTGAATTGGAAACACTGTTGCTCACAACCCACTAAAACTGGTGCAGGACTCGTTGCAGTGGGTAAGAGCTCTCTTGTAATGAGGCTGATTTGAGTCTTGGACTATAAAGTAGATTGTGCTCATTCAGCATCTTTCTTTTCCCTATAAAAACATATGCAGGGTGGTTGAAGGGGCAATAATTGACAGTACAGTAGCTGACAATTGACTTGTGGAACCAATGAAAACTTGCATTCTCCTTAGCTTCGAAGATGACTCACACATGCAAAGTTACATCAGTATAATTGGTGTGGATTTTACAATCAGGACTTTATAATTATAGTGGAAAGTATTTTTAGTATAATGCAGTATAATAAAGTATAATACATTTTAATTGGGTAAATACTAGTGATTAGGGTTGAGCGAAGTGTAAAATTGGGATTCGTACCGATTTTATGGTATTCGGCACCGGACCCGACATTTTAATGTATGTTCGAATCGAGTCCGATGTTCGTCAATTTAATGGCGCATTTTAAAAGCTGCAGTGCAGCCAATCAACAATCGTTTAACACTAGTTTCTGTTGTCCCTTCATTGTTGCCACTTTTAACCACTTCAGGGCTGGCCATTAAGAGTAGGCTTCAGTGGGACGTGTCTTGACGCAGAGGACAGTCTATTAAGGACCAACAGATACCCTGCCCCCAGGCATAAACGTGAACCGGGTACAAATGCTGCTCAGCTAAACAGGCAGCCATGTTAACTAAGGGCTGCTATTTTTCAGATTCATTACACATGTGCATTGCAGCTCCGGAGATGCAGCGTGGTGGGAGATCGTGGGATGCTTGTGAATATGTTATGTATACCGAATTATAGTAATGTGTGCACATACTTACCCTCCTGGTGGGTGTAGACCACCTCTTTCTCCTCCTCTTCTGGAGCTGGGGGCCGAATCTGGTGGCTGGGAAGTTCTGGCCTCCTCCGTCTCAACTTCCTCCGTAGTGCTAACATCTGGGGGAAGTGTCCTCAATATTTTCTGAGGGTCCTTCATCTTCTCCCACCGCCTGCTCCTCACACTCCTCCTCCTCCATGGACACCTCCTCTAATTATTATTTTTCTTTTGTGGTGGAGAATGGAGGGAACGGGTTGACCTATAATAATGACACAATGTTAAGAATTTAGACAAACAATCTCAGAACAGGAAATAGAAAGACGGCACTCGCTCGTAGTTTTCTAATGCTGAGTTTATTGTCACATATTATAAAGCATATTGACGCTGCTTTCTGCACTGTGTGTGCTTTCTTCAGACTGTCTATGCTTTATAATATGTGACAATAAACCAGCATTAGAAAACTACAAGCGAGTGCCGGTCTTTTCGATTTCCTGTAGCAGCCTGGGACGTCCGCCCGCCCGCTGACACCTGCACCGCCGCGATTCTAAAGCAGTGCCGACCATTTAAACTTTTTGAAACAACTCAGAACAGTGATTTTAACGGTGACTGGCACTTTAACAGTGACTTTCACGGTGATCGGTCTTTAGCTGTGAATTCCACAGCCAGATTACGTGATGAGTTATGAAATTTGAGTTAGGAGGTTGTGTGTTAACGATCCTACATCTGTATGGATTAGAAGCATAACAGAATATATACATTACTGAGTGTTGTAGAGAGAGATACAAAATTCATGTAAGCATTGTACTTCGACATAATCGCTTACTATACTCAGTTAACCAGATCTGGGTGTAGGCTCTTCAGGTCGCAAAACTTTTTGGATAGCTTTGTGATCATGCCAGATCCTACTTTTAATTTTAATTCGGTCCGACAGACCGTAGGATGGCCTCTTTCTCAGAAGCGCTGCTCCAAAAGCGCTGAAGGATAAAGATGCAAGCATATAATCCCAATTTTTTATTATACAAATATTCCAAAAATATCCTATACAAAAAAGCAAAAAGTACTGTATGTATTGCACGGCAGGAAAATGGATGTGCTATGTGTGCATGTGATAGATATTTATCTGTTGTCCAATGTCCACATCTGTACATGCTACTGACATAGTGCTGTGAAGTAAGAAAATACTCAGTGCACAATCAGTAGTATCTACTATTGGGGATGGCGGGCGGAGGAGGAATAAAAAAAATTGAAAACATTTGTATCAATGTAGTTCATATTTGCATAAGCTGAATATTTTGCAACACTCAATCTATATATAAAAAAATTTCTAAGTAGATCGAGTGTTGCTAAATATTGTTCTGCCATGCATGCAATATGAAATAAAATACAGAGGGAGATTTATCAAACTGGTGTAGTAGAACTCGCTTAGTTGCCCATGGTAATCAATCAGATTCCACCTTTCATTTTCATAGCTCCTTTGGAAAATGAAAGATGGAATCTGAATGGTTGCTATGGCCAACTAAGCCAGTTCTACTTCACACCAGTTTGATAAATTTCCCCATAGTGCTGTACCTGTAATACAATATTACTTACAGTGAGAATAACTTTTTCTTCATCTTTTTAAATCAATTTCACACCATATTCGGTATATTTGATGTTACTTCTGGCAGACTGCCAAACTCCACTGGTAGCAAAACTGAAACTGAAACCAGGGCACATGACACGTGACACAATTATGTCACTCATAAGATCGCATCCTTACGCGGTCATACATAATGGTCCCGCTTGGCTACAAATTCGAATTTTGTGATAGTAAAAATTACTACTATCACTAATGGGTTGGTTTGGTAGAATTAATGAATATAGCGAATATAGTGCTATATTCGCAATATTCGACAATTCTACCAAGCCAACTGTAAGCAACTGCTGGCTTGGTAGAATTGTTGAATGTCGAATATAGCTAATATAGCGCTATATTCTCTATCTTCGCCTATTCGACCAAGCCAACCCAATAGCATACAGCCATTATGCAATCCGATTCAGACGCATATGTAATTGACTATTTGTCGCATAACATAAACTATCCTACATAAAGAGGAAATTAAATTAAAGAGGATTCTCATTACTGATTTATAATTTTCCTCTCCATGTAAGACTTCGACAAGCTTCCCGTCACCATGGGAACACCTGTGGGTTAGAAAATACCATCGGATCTGAGTTTTCCCTGAGATTGTGAAAACTCAGATCCAATGGTATATTTTAACCCACAGGCATTCCCATGGTGACGGGGACGCTTGTCAGGTGGAGTATGCCAAAGTGTAATAACAGTACACATTGAAAAAAAAAGACGAATTTTCTAAATAACAAATATATTCGCTATGTTGCTCTAACTTTGTTTTTTAGAATATTCGTCATATTGTAAGCCAAGAATATTTAGCAATATTGCGAATATTCTTAAAATACACAATTTCTGGACTTCAGATCTGGAAAAAATGTACCCTACAAAAAATGTAGCACTATTAGCTAAATTGCAGTATACATGTGTATTTTACGAATATTCGCTATATTGCTAAATATTCTTGTCTTACAATATGACGAAAATTCAAAAAAACAAAGTTAGAGCAATATAGCGATTATTTTTAAAATACACATATAGACTGAAATTTCACTAATGTAGTGCTTTAATCTTTTTTTTTTAGTCAAATTTTTTTTGTCTCTTCTGATTTCAGTCTATATGTGTATTTTACGAATATTCGCTTATATTGCTATTAACTTCTGTTTTTAGAATATTCGTCATATTCTAAAAACAAGAATATATAGCATTATAGCGTAATATTCGTCACTAGTGCTTGCATGTAGGACATCTGCAGATCCGCCCCACTTAGATTTGCAATAGTGATCTCTTTGAATTCGAGATTCAAATTCTACTGATTCATTTCAGACATTAGCTCAACACTGCCATCTGCTGGCCATCTACTGGCCTTGTTGAGTATTGCTATAGTGAAGGACTAGAAATCGCAGTTCGTTAATAACGATATGCGATTTTTGGGAGCGCAAGCGATGTTACATCTGTATTTGTAAATGTGTCATGTTCTAAGAAGCAAAAAATTGGTAACCCTATAGAAAATGAAATAGTATTAAAGGCTGTGAAAATAAATTTTCCTCATGCTTTATGCGCAATGTAAAGGAAGATTGTGTACATTTTTTTTATTGGGAGATATTCACATCATTAGAGGTGGTGGCATATTACTAAGATGTGGTCATAAGTTCCTAATCAGAAGTTGGGGACAACTACTTGGTCCCTAGGCAATAATCAGAATAAAGGAACCTAAATGCTAATTAAGCGATGCATCTTCTGTGCATATTTTAGTGTTATTCCCTTCCAGCTTGTGCAGGAATTGCAACACAGTTCCATTTACATGAATGGAGAGTATTGCAGCTCCTTGCAATCATAATGGTAGTGTATAACTTACGTATATGTCTTAGCATTAAGCAATTGAAATAACTCTTAAATGCATTGGGTGAACTTTACCAAAACTTGTGTTTCACGGTGGAGCAAGATGTGCCAGAATTTTTATGAGGTGCACTCCACACATCTCCTCTAGTCCTTGCGCCCAGAATCTGAAAGCTATGCTAGATAGATGCTGGAATAGGTTTTGGGCAAGGCATTACTTGCACCAAAATTAGCATAAGTAATGGTAAATGTGTTGGCCTGCTTAGGTCTTTCCCCCTCCTGTCCATGTACTGCTCACTTTTTTACAAAAGGATCAAAAAATCACACGTTTGCGCAAAATGGGGTTTATTTGAAAAATAGCTACTTTTTGGTGCCACAATTCTTGTACTACTACTCTATAAATGGATGATAAATAGTGACAAGCGGCATAGGCAATTTTTGAATTTGCGATATTTGCCAAATAGCCGAATTTTCGCCATAAATTTGAGAATTCGTGATTGCAAAAATCGGCAATGTAATATGTGCGCATTACATGCGCAATTTCATTACCTATAACATATAATAAACAGACAATGACACAAAAGCTGTAAACCAAAAAGCTGGGCATATACAAGCCACCAACCTATCCATGAGACAGGTACAGTCAGCACTACATTACAATGGCAGCCTTGTGCACTATGAGACAACTAGTAATAATTACGCCTCGGATAAACCTCATGGGCTATGATACTGCCAAGCCCAACTTTACATTTTTTTATAAAACTAAAAACTTACAATCAAATAATTTCATTCCACAATGTAGCAGCTCTAACACCTAAACATTTTCTTTCATTAATCAAATCTCTCCTGAACAACAAAAATATTACAAACTTTCCATAATGCATTTTTCAAGCAGTTCACCATAGTCCATAATACCTGCTTCTTACCTATCTGCGGCACAGTACAAAAAGTCAATACATTAGTTCACAAAGATAGTGGGGTGGCACTGCTCTTCTCTGTCTAATGTCTTTATTTGGAGAATAAATGGTGGCTGGGACCGCTGGTCAGCAAGGTCAATATCGGTGGTGCTCAGCAAACAGACGAGTATATATTGGTATTATCCACGTAGATGAAGAAAAAATAGGTAGCAGACAGACTAATGCACTGACATGCTCTGGAGGCGACGGCCGTTTCGCGCCGATTAGCGCTTCGTCTGGCCTATGACGTCACCAAAAGGCGACCGTTCTCTTATACCCACAGGACGCTTCCGCTACTAGGCAACCGAAGGCGTGGAGGAGAGAGAAAAGAAAGAGGGGGCGGGGACTACACAAAATGCTGAAACACAGCACAGGGTGCGTCCAGGGCCCACCTCCAACACGCCTCCAACAATGCCGCCAATCGTGCCTTGTGGGCGTTCCGCTGGGTGCAAGAGGTAGGGACACAATACAATACAAATATGACAGTTAGCCACAGTTAACAACATAAAGATACACACATGGCGCATCAAATCAGTGCGCCATTTCGTTACTGATCATTAAGGCCGAGTGGGCCCATAGCTTTTGCCCGTATAATAAAGTGGGCCCTGGACGCACCCTGTGCTGTGTTTCAGCATTTTGTGTAGTCCCCGCCCTCTTTCTTTTCTCTCTCCTCAACGCCTTCGTTGCCTAGTAGCGGACGCGCCCTGTGGGTATAAGAGAACGGTCGCCTTTGGTGACGCCATAGGCCAGACGAAGCGCTCATTGGCCCGAAACGGCCGTCGCCTCCAGAGCATGTCAGTGCATTAGCCTGTCCGCTCCTGCCCTCGCTTGTTCCTGCCTATGAATCAATAAAGCATCAAGCATGTTTTTCAAGTCATGGTGAGTGCCGCTACCTATTTTTCCTTCATCTACGTGGATAATATTAATGGACTTTGTGGCAGCTTGTGCTGACGCACCACAAGACACAAAATGGCCGCGCCGATCACCCAATAAAAAGTGACAGAAAACGGTCTGCCCAGCCTAAAAACAGTGAGCAATTCACTAGCAGTAGTTGAATGATTCACAGCTGTAGATCTTTCACTTCATTAAGTGTTTTTGATGAGTTAATCCCTGCCTATCTCGCCCTAACGCAGCAGCTGCATCCTATCCCTACACTAATCAGAGCAGAGTGACGTGCAGCGCTCCGTGATTCCAGCTTAAATAGAGCCTGGGTCACATGCTGCATCTTGGTCAATCACAGCCATGCCAATAGTAGGCATGGCTGTGACGGCCTCTTGGGGCAAGTAGTATGATGCATGTTGATTGGCTGCTTTGCGGGCTTTCAAAATGCGCCATAGAAATCTCTGAACAACGAACCCGAACCCTAACTTTTACGAAAATGTAAAAACTATGCTCGAACTGTTCGCTCAACACTAATAGGAAGCCATATTACGTCGCACTCCCATGAAGGAATTGACTGGGATAGACGCAGGGCAGTTTAAACGAAGCGTGCATTCATCAGTTCTGTACATGGGTCGAATACTGGAGTGAATGATTGTGTTTCCGCTTTGCGATCCTCCTTAGTGTTGAGCGCGAATATTCGAAAAGCGAATTTTTTTAGCGAATATCGGCACTGCTACTCGCGAATATTTCGAATATAGCGCTATAAATTCGCTATTTCGAATATTCGTTTTTTTTTTTTTTTTTTAGTTATATTTTTTCTTTCCCACTTCCCAAAAGTAGTTCTTACCTGTCATGAGGATTCCTGGCTTCCTGGCTGCTCCAGTCAGTGCCCGTTGCCGCTTCTGCCGACTTCCGTGCTCATGGAGCGTCCCCTTCCATGGGAAAATCTCTATATACTAAAATGTACTGTCGGATTTGAGGAATTACGTTGAAATCGCAATGCGATTAATTCAAGTTATATTAATCGCATTGCGATTACAACTTAGCACTGCTATCTTACATAGGTTAGAATTAACGAATATGGAATATATAGCTATGCACTAGCAGTGCTAAGTTGAAATCGCAATGCGAATACTTTAAGTTAAATTAATCGCATTGCGATTTCAACTTAGCACTGCTGCTATATTCCATATTCGTTAACTTCGTTAATTCTAGCAAGCTGACCCATTATAAACCCAGCTCTAAGTTGAAATCGCAATGCGAATACTTTGTTAAATTAATCGCATTGCGATTTCAACTTAGCACTGCTGCTATATTCCATATTCGTTAACTTCGTTAATTCTAGCAAGCTGACCCATTATAAACCCAGCTCTAAGTTGAAATCGCAATGCGATTAATATAACTTGAATTAATCGCATTGCGATTTCAACGTAATTCCTCAAATCCGACAGTACATTTTAGTATATGGAGACGCTCCCATGGTGATGGGGACGCTCCATGAGCACAGAAGTTATGGTTGGCTTGGTAGAATTAGTGAATGACGACATGACGAATGTATTCGTCATATTCTCAAAATCGAAGATAACGAGTATTCTACATCTCGCTTTAGCAACCCATTCGTCAACCTCGCTAATTCTAGCAATCAAATAGGAAGGTTGACTTACCAGACAGCTGTGTTAAATTCGCTATGCGATTTTTTTTTTTTTAATAAATAGAATACTTATAATAATATTATCATATCAAGTAATATAATTATTGTATTAAAAAAAAATCGCATAGCGAATTTAACACAGCTGTCTCTATAGTCAACCTTCCTATTTGATTGCTAGAATTAGCGAGGTTGACGAATAGGTTGCTAAAACGAAGATGTAGAATACTTCGTTATCTTCGCTTTGAGGAATATGACGAATACATTCGGCCATATTCGTCATCCTCGCTAATTCTAGATATGAAACCAATAGGAAAGTAGCCTTAAGTACAAATCGCAATATGCGATTATTTAAATCGCATTTTAATCGCGATAACTAGAAAAATGACTGAATATTCGATTTCGACGAATCACGAAACGAATATTCATTCGAATATTCGCGAATTTCGTCGAAATCGAATATGGCACCTGCCGCTCATCACTAATCCTCCTGTGATAAATGATAGAGATATATATTATGTTTTGTAAAAGAATATATAGCTGTCCGTGCCCCCTTGACATTTGTCAGCCACATGAACCAATAGATTCCATTCATAAATGAAGCGCATCTTATCTGGCATAACATAGTTAATGTTTACTATTTCCGATCATGTGAGTGGTCAGGTGATGTTGCGGCTCCGCCTTAACAACTGTGTAATGTCAAGGGACGGCGGAGATGAATTACGTCAGTGGAACGCACACATGACCAGTGCGGAAGCTGCATATCAAGGATGCATTTGCATTTTTGACTGGAGGAGCGCCAATGACGTATGAGACTGGCGCATGGGCGGTTTAGATTGTCGAACGCCAAAGGCGATTATTTAGTCATTTTAGGCTTGAATTTTGATGGAGTTTGGTGAAAACAACTGCAGAAGGAACCATATGTTTGTAAGGTAAATGTGTATGCTTTTTGGCTGGAATGTGTCTGCTGACTGTGAGGTACAGGGTCAAAGTTTGCTCAATGATGATGCATACGGGGCGGACGGAACATCGCATATGTTCGCCCGCCGCGGCGAACTCGAACATCCGATGTTCGCCAGGAACTGTTCGCCAGCGAATAGTTCGGGACATCTCTACCCCCGTATAAAAAGCATGAAGGGCAAGGACCAGTACTGGGTGGCAACGCACTTAGACCCGCGGTACAAACACAAAATGGCGGACATGTTACCAGCATCACAGAGGGCTGGCAGAATGCAGCATTTCCAGGCCTTGCTGTGAGAGATGCTGCATTCTGCTGTTGCGGGTGCTGGCAGAGGAATTTCCACCCACAGCGAAACAGGTGCGGGTACCAATCCTACCTCTTCTGCAAGAAGAGGGCGGTTTGAAGATGTGTTGGTCACTCGGATATGAGATAATTCTTGCAGCCAACCCATCGACAGCCGCCCTCCAGATCCAGCCTCAGTGAACTTCTAGACTGACAGGTAACCGACTACATCGGGTTAACGGCCTCTGAGAAGCAAGGAACCCCTGGACTACTGGGTGTGCAGGCTTTACCTGTGGCCAGAGCTGACACAATTTGCCATGGAACTCTTGGCTTGCCCTCGTCGAGTCTCCTGTCCAAAAGGACGATAAGCGCAGCAGGGGGATCGTGACCGATAAGCGCACTCGCCTAGCTCACAACAGTGTGGACTACCTCACATTTCTAAAAATGAATGAAGCATGGATCTCGGAGGAATTCAACACCTGTGACAACCACGTGTAATTGAATTTCCTCATGCCAGCCCACACATATCTGCCACCACCCAGAACAAAGAATTGTCCTACAGCTGCATAAAAGGCCTTTTCTGTCAGGTGAATACCTAATGTTTGTGGCCTGTACTCCACTGGCCTACAGTAAAATTGTTATCCACTGACCATCTAATATACCTCCAGCCACATAATCACTTGTTCTTTTCTGTCAAGTGAATGCCTAATGTTTGGGGCACGTAATCCCGTGGCCTAAAATAAAAATGTTCTAGGCTTCAGCAGGGCATATTTTTGAGAGTTTCCTTTAAGATGCATAAAATGGCCCGATTAAAATACATATTTTTGTTGAAATTTTTGCCATTGACCTTCCTCTGGTATGTCTAATTTGTGGGACTATTTGTGCACTTCTAGTAAGTATTTGGTGGCTTCAAATATGACCTGAAGGTTTTTCAGGGTCACCTGCCATTAAACACGAACGATAAGAATTTGATTGCGAACGGGAGTCCGCGAAACATCCTGGCCGATGTTCGTCCATCACTACTCTCCACTCTCCAGATCACATCTCACCACCTGTGCACTTGACCCAATCCCATCCCACCTCATCCCTAACCTCACCACAGTGTTTATTTCAGCCCTAACTCATCTCTTCAACCTATCACTAGCCTCTGGTGTCTTCTCCTCTGGTTTTAAACATGCTACCATTACACCTATCCTCAAAAAGCCTTCACTTGAGCCTTCTTCTTTGTCCAGTTATCGCCCCATATCACTTCTTCCATATGCTCATATGTCCTCTCATCTCTCCTCCTGCTCCTCTTTGACCTGCTACAACCTGGCGCTTTCTTCAACTTTGAGTTTGCGAAAATGCTTGTACATAGTGCTATATTTTCCTTTTTAGAATATTCGTTATTTTATTCATCTGAAGTCATGATTCCTCCCTGATTAGTAGCTTTTAGGTCAATGACTGTTCACATTAAATTGGATAAAATGACGAATATTCTAAAAGAATACATAGCACTATATTCTAAAGTGCTATATATTCGTAGTTCAGAGTATTCGCATTAAGCAAATATTACATTGCCGATTTTTCGCATAAGAGAAAATATTTTTTTCTCTTATGCGAACAATAGGCAATGTATTATTCGCGTAATGCGAATATTCATAATTTTTTTCCAATTTAATGTGAACAGTCATTGGCCCAAAAACAACTTACGCAGGAAGGAATCATGACTTCAGATGGGAAAAAATGCTGAATATTCTAAAAAAATAATATATAGCACTATATTCCATAGTGTTATATATTCAGGTTTTAGAATATTCGCATTACAAAAATACTTTTTTCGCAATCAATAGAATAACCTTGAATACGAATATTCGTGAATATATGACGAATATTCTAACGAATATTCACGAAATATCGCAAATTCGAATATTGCACCTGCTGTTCATCACTAGGGTTGAGCGAACCCGAACTGTATAGTTCGGGTTCGTACCGAATTTTGGGGTGTTCGGGACATGGACCCGAACCCGAAAATTTCCGCAAAAGTTCGGGTTCAGTATTCGGCGCTTTCTTGGCACTTTTTGAAAGACTGCACAGCAGCCAATCAACAAGCGTCATACTACTTGCCCCAAGAGGCCATCACAGCCATGGCTACTAATGGCATGGCTGTGATTGGCCAGAGCAGCATGTGACCCAGGCTCTATATAAGCTCTATATAAGTTTTCAAAAAACAGTATTTTCCAGATATGCAAGTGTTAAATTCAAGTTTAATATATACAGCATTCATAGTCTGTTAGCAAAAATACTTTTTTGACAATCTACAACATCTGTATTAGTCAGTGTGCAATTTAAGCTAGAAATACACCCATCATTTTCTGGGGTTTGAAAAACACACTTTTTTGACAAAAAACACTATTTTAAGGCCTTGCAGCATCAACACGTGTGAAATTACAGGCTTATATACTGCTGTCAAATTCAGTTGTTAAACAAACAGTCGTTTGGGCACAAAAAATTTAGTTAGCAGCCTTTGATGCAGATGTCATTGTGAGATACACCCTTAATACATTTGGGTTACATTCAGAGATTTTAAATACTGCCATTTGGTGTACCAATATTGAATTCAGGCCTACAGAGGTTCAGGCCCTGTGTGATCCCCCCTAAACATACAGGGGTTTGAATTAGGCATTTGAAACACAGCCATTTTAAATACAGCCATTTTGTGCAAAGATATATTTACTTCAGGCCTACACTGATTCAGGGCGTGTGTGATCCCCCTATACATACAGGGGTTTGAATTAAGCATTTGAAATACAACCATTTGAAATACAGCCTTTTTGTGCAAAGATATATTTACTTCAGGCCTACACTGATTTGGGGCATGTGAGATACTCCTCTACTTACAGGGGTTTAAATCAAGCATTTGAAATACAGACATTTGAAATACAGCCTTTTTGTGCAAAGATATATTTACTTTAGGCCTACACTGATTCAGGGTGTGTGTGATCCCCTATACATACACAGGGCCGGTGCAAGGATTTTTGCCGCTCTAGGCAAGATAAAAATTGACGACTCCCCCATCAGATGATCTGTCCTTACCCTAAGTTCACACCTGAGCGCTTTACAGCGCGCTCAAACGCGCTGTAAACACTCAACACATGAAAACCAATGCTTTCCTATGGCCCTGGTTCTCACTTGAGCGTTTTACAGCACGTTTGAACGCGCTGTAAAACGCCCGACGCATAAACAAGTACTTGAGCTTTTTTGGGGCGTTTGTCGCGTTTTGTGATTGACACCACAGTAGTCAATCACAAGAATGCGCTGCATCGAACGCGCGTTTCCTATTTGCAAAACGCGCTGAAATACGCTAGCGACAAAACGCGCATAAAACGCGCTGTCAAGAACGCCAGGTCTGAACCCAGGGTTACAGTACTGTAGCGGCGGCACGAAGCGCACGGCGTCATAGCAATCAATGACGCTGTGCGCAGTGTATGCTATATGTGTATAACAAACATATTTCACATGAAAGCTTACAGTTACTTGGCTTGGCCCTTGGGGATCTCAGTAGCTTCAAACTTTGGCCGGGGATCGGTGTAGAGGTATACTGTGGGGATCGGCGGAGCTGATGATGTGTTTTATCCTAATGAGACAGATTTCAGAATAAGGATTTGGAGAAGGATCAGAGGGATAGCAGAGCAGGAGAGGCTGGTGCTGCTACTGGGGGTCATAACATGGGGAGTAATAAAGCCCACCATAATACCCCCCAATAGTAATAATTCTCCTTATAATAGACAGTGCAAAAATACCCCTTGTAATGCCCCAGCTGAGCGAATGTCCCCATAATGTACCAGTATGAAATACCTCTATATAGTGCCCCTAGTAAATGCCCCCATAGTGTTCCTCTTCCGCCTTCCTCCTGGTGCCCCCATAATATAATACACTGCTTCATTTGCAGAGCACAATCCCTCTCCCCCATACCACATTTCTCCCTTCCATGGCAGCACTGTTGATGAGGGTATATCCCAATTCTCCCCTCCATAACATGGCAGCCCAGCTCTGTATTATTATTAATATAAAGGCCTCTCTGTATAAATAATAATACTAATACAGTGGGGGCTATTAACATAAGAATAGTACAGAGGGGGCCATTATAATAATAATAGTACAGAGGCAGCCTTATAACAATAATTATAGCCCGTCTTATGTGCCAGTAGTCCCCCTGTGTGCCAGTAGTCCCCCTTATGTGCCAGTAGCCCCCTTATGTGCCAGCAGTCCTCCCTTATGTGTCAGCAAGCCCCCTTATGTGCCAGTAGCCCCTTATGTGCCAGCAAGCCCCCTTATGTGCCAGTAGCCCCTTATGTGCCAGTAGCCCCTTATGTACCAGCAAGCCCCCTTATGTGCCAGCAAGCCCCCTTATGTGCCAGCAAGCCCCTTATGTGCCAGTAGCTCCCCCTTATGTGCCAGTAGCCCCCTTATGTGCCAGCAAGCCCCTTATGTGCCAGTAACCCCCTATGTGCCAGTAGCCCCACCCCACAAATGCGCTTCACACTGACTTAAAAACCCCACAAAACACACACAAAAACACATACTTACCTCCATGGCAGTGATGCGATGCAGGCCTCTTCCGGCCTGTGTCCTGCTTTGTACGGCTCAGGCGGCGCGATGACGTCATCGCGCCTCCTGAACCGGCCTCTGATAGGCTGCCTGCCAGCACTAGGCTGGCAGCCTATCAGATGAACAGGGGAGGACGGGACACGACACCGGCCCGCCCTCCTCCTGCACGCTCCGCTGCCGTGACTCTGCTCTGGCGCCTGGGGGCGGGGCGACCGCACCGGGTGTCAACCCAAGGACTGGTGTCACCCAGTACGGTCCACCGTCCGCACCCCCCTCAGGCAGTGCAGCATGATAGCGGGGCGGCGCGCCGGCCGCCCCGTTCTATTATCACAAGTTTTTTTGTTTGTTTTTTTATCGCAGGGTTCCGGCGCCCCCTGCTAAATTGCGCCCTAGGTGATTGCCTAGGTCGCCTTACAGGTGGCGCCGGCCCTGTACATACAGGGGTTTAATTTAAGCTTTTGAAATACAGCCATTTTGTGCAAAAATATATTTACTTCAGGCCTACACTAATTCAGGGCGTGTGTGATCCCCCCTATACATACAGGGGTTTGAATTACGCATTTGAAACACAGCCATTTGAAATACAGCCATTTTGTGCAAAGATATATTTATTTCAGGTCTACACTGAATCAGGGCGTGTGTGATCCCCCTATACATACAGGGGTTTGAAATAGGCATTTGAAATACAGCCATTTGAAATACCGGCTCTTTGTGCAAAGATATATTTACTTCAGGCCTACACTGATTCAGAGCGTGTGAGATTCGTAGGGTTTCCGGCCAGTCATTCCCAAGTGGGGATTACATGCTGCAGTGTCTCTGCAACGACCGCAGAGTTGCCCACATTCTAACTTGTGCTGATTACTGAGTAGCCACGCTGCTGGATCCCCATTACAAGGACAACGTACAGTCCTTAATTCCGTCACTCGAGCGTGATCGTAAGATGTACGAGTACAAGTGCACGCTGGTAGACGCGCTGCTGGTGGCATTCCCACCTGACAGCGGGGGCACACTGGAAGCACAAGGTGAAGGCAGAGGACGAGGAAGAGGTCGCCAACGCAGCTGGGGCACCGCCAGCACCTCAGAAGGCAGGGTTAGCATGGCCGACATGTGGAAAAGCTTTGTCAGCACGCCACAACAACCAGCACCACCAGCAGTATGTGTGCCTACATGTACTGAATGATGGGTCTGCCCCCCTTCAACTTTTGGGTCTCCAAATTGGGCACATGGCCTGAGCTTGCCCTTTACGCCTTGGAGGTGCTGGCCTGCCCTGCAGCCAGTGTATTATCTGAACGTGTGTTTAGCAAGGCAGGGGGCGTCATCACAGACAAGCGCAGCCGCCTGTCCACAGCCAATGTGGACAGGCTCACGTTCATTAAAATGAACCAGGAATGGATCCCTCAGGACTTGTCCGTACCTTGTGCAGAATAAACATGTATGCCGTCACTAACCAGCCATTGTTATACTGCAGCGCAATTGCTCATGTTTGTATTTTGGATATTTCACACTCTTTTGGAGTATACCTTAATTTTCCAAAATTAAATTAAAACCAAAAACCCACTTACCCACTTTTTGGGAGTAAAGTACCACTGCTATACCTAGTAGGCCATTTAAAAAATAATAATTGTCTTTCACATTTTCTGGTGAAATTAACCAATTTTTGGGTGTATAATACCACTGCTATACCTAGTAGGCCGGTTAAAAAAAAAAAATTGTCATTAACATTTTCTGGTGAAATTTACAATTTTTTGGGTGTATAGTACCACTGCTATAACTAGTAGGCCGGTTAAAAAAAAATTGTCATTTACATGTTCGGGTGAAATTCACCAATTTTTGGGTGTATAGTACCACTGCTATACCTAGTAGACCGGTAAAAAAAAACAAAAAAACATTTGTCAGTTACATTTTATGGTTAAATTCACCAATTGGGTGTAATATACCCCTCCTCTACCAAGTTGACGGCTAAATAAATTTCAATAATTTTTCTTTTACATTTTTGGGTGACAATAAACAATTGTTTTCTGTCATAGACCCCTGCTCTACCAAGTAGACAGGTTAATTAATTTAAGTAATTTTTCTGTTACATTCTTGGGTTGACATTATAAATTTTAGACATGAATAAACCCCTGCTCTGCATAGGTGACAGGGAATAACATTTCGGAAATGCTTCTTTAATTGATGCGCGCCACCTCCTTTGATTCAATGCTTAAACTTAAACAAGTTGTACCACATTTAAGCTTCAAAACTTTGTCCCACATTTCCGCTATACTCTTTTGGCCAACATTTCCGCCTCAATAGCTTTTCCCACAATTCCGCTTGACTCTATTGGCCCACATTTGGGCTTCTGTAATTTGTCCCACATTTGCACCTCAATAGCTTTTCACACATTTATGCTCGATCCCAATTTTTTTGATACATTTATCTCCCTTAAATTTGGTCTCTTTATCTAACGCTCCCTCTCTGGCGTGGAACCCTGATTCCCCGCCACCCATGATCACCATGGTAGGCGCATAAAAGAACATGGAAAGCTGATAGAGCAGATATCAAATTGGATCGTGAACATTACAGGAACGTGTGACATGGTGGGGCAGTAAGTGTGCACACGCCTACATGAACTGACTGACAGGAGTCAGCCCCTGCAACTTCTAGAAGAGGGGTTAGGTGGTCACTTGGACCTAACGTAACCTTTGCAACCTCTCTGACTAGTAATAGGTAAAATGTAATCTTTATTAATCAGTCTATTAAAAATACATGGGGAACTACTGGGGAACATGCAACTTCTGGGTCTCCAAATTGGGCACATGGCCTGAGCTTGCCCTTTAACCCTTGGAGGTGCTGGCCTGCCCTGCAGCCAGTGTATTGTCTGAACGTGTGTTTAGCATGACTGGTTATCACAGGTTAAATTTCCCAATGTTTTGGGGTGTACCCTAATTTTTTAAATAAAATTTAAAACCAAAAAACAGTGTAGGCTACCTCCTCCTCTTCCACCACCGCTTCCACCTACACCGCCACATCCACCGCCTCCTCAACCTCCTACTCCATATGGACCTCGCCCTCCTAGATCAAGATTATTATTTTTTATTTTTACCTATTTTATGTTATTTAAAGTCATTTCCCTATCCACATTTGTTTGCAGAGAACTTGCTATGCTCTTAACAACATTTTGCTGGCATTTGCAGCCCTCTAGCCCTTTCCATGACATTTTTACAGCCATTTTAGTGCTCAAAAGTTCGGGTCCCCATTGACTTCAATGGGGTTCGGGGTCAAGTTTGGGTCAAGTTCGGCCGAACCCGTCAAACCCGAACATCCAGGTGTCCGCTGGGAGGCTGTTGAGGTCACTGTTAAGGGCGGGGTATTGTAGATGTTACTGCTATGGTGGATACTGTCGATATCTTTTAACAACACACACAAACATTAAATGAAATAGATGAAATATACCCATGCGAAGCAGGGTCCTTCAGCTAGTAATATATAAAGCTGAGTGTATATGTGTATGTCCACTAAAGGAATCTGCACAGTCGCATTTAAAATCACAAAATTTAGCACATAGGTATATCAGGTATCCGGGAAGGTTTTAGACCAGGTCTTGGTTCTCTAGGACATACCATTCCTGAGAGATTCTCCCAAAAATGCAAATATGGCACATCACATGACCTACATTAGCCAATAGAAACCTGCAGGTCTTTCTCCTCATATCCCAACTGCCATACACATGGTCACATGTCCCATATCAGCCAATAAAAGCTTGCAGGCCCTTAGTCTCCACATACACACAGTTTTACACCAGGTTTCCATAACATCCCAGACATTTTTCTTCACTGCTGTAGGTCAGCTTTAAAGGGGCAGAACACTGAGCATGACGCTGTTAAGGGAGCGGAGTGCTGTGGAAATCACTGTTAGGGCAGATAGGTTGGTCATTCAAGCCACCATTAAAAGACTGACTTAAAACCGCCCGCAGGTCCAGCTAAGCCATGCCCCCTATCCGGTTAGGCCATGCCCTTTCCACTCCACAGCCGACGGGGATTGAAAAAATTAACTTAAAAATCTATCAACTTCTGTCAGCTGCAAGGGTAGGAGGAAGGGCGACTTTCTCCCTGTAGCTCAATCTCAAACAGCACAGTGGTGCTCTCTAAGAGTGAGTGAGCTCTGTGTCCGTCCAGGCCCTGCGCTAGACGGTGGACAGGGAGTCTGAAAGCCGGACTGTGCGGCCTAAAACCGGACCTCTATCCACCCTAATAATTATATATAAATATACTTATATATGTGTATATATATATATATATATATATATATATATATACATACACATATACACACACACAAGGGTGTTATCTAGCTCATTATGAAAACAAAATGTTCTGAAAAATTAAACTCACTGCTTTTTAATGTAATCTTCCTTGATCAAATAGTGATCTTATGCCCTTAGAAAATAAAAAGGCTTCTTGCTGCTGTAGGAACTCTGTTACTGCCTTCCCACGCAAACATTTCTTCAGATTCCGAAAAAGAAAGTAATCAATGTGAGCCAGGTCTGGGCTGTAGACTGGATGGTTGAGCTCCATGAGGCCTTTATCCCCAACTGTCCTTGGGTTACATGGCTCTGATATATTGGCTCCAGGAGACCCCTGAGTAAATCTTATCCTGCATTTACAATTATCTTTAGTCCTTTTTAATATTTTATTCTCTGCTGTGTTTTTTTAATTACCTATGATGGCGGCTACAGCATCACGATGCGCCGTGATCCCCCACATATATGACCGCTCATGTCCATGCCTACGTTTCCGCTCTGCTATTTCCTGTCCTCGAGTGACATCACTGGGACATGCACAGTGCCTCTTTAGGAACGCCTGGTTTGGCACTCGTAACTATTATGCTAATGCTCCTATGGTCAGCGCACCATTTTCGGTCACAATTGGATGCATTGGTCACTTTATTGGTCACACATTTGATACTATTTTTAATTATGGTTCTTAATCATGGTTATTATGAACATTGCACTCACTTTTGCACTTTTTGTACTTTGAATATATATATATATATATATATATATTGTCAGGGATCGCTCTTTCAGCGAGGGCGGCCATGACAGATTCGGGTGCAGACAACAGGATAAGTTCAAAATGAGTTTCCACTTTATTGTGGTAGAAACAGCCAAATAAAACAGCCTTTCACTTTTAGAAACAAAGCATATAACAAATGCTGCTCGTCTAAACACTACCTAATACAGGTTTGTAACTGGTTCACCTATTAAACCCAGTTTTCACAGGCATTCAGGGTTATCTTTAGACAGGACAGCAGCTAACCTCCTGTACTAGTCTCTAGACCAGTGTTTCCCAACCAGTGTGCCTCCAGCTGTTCCAAAACTACAACTCCCAGCATGCCTGCACAGCAAAAGGCTGTCCGGGCATGCTGGGAGTTGTAGTTTTGCGAAAGCTGGAGGCACACTGGTTGGGAAACACTGCTCTAGACTCCCTCCAGGACTTGACCATACACTTTACCACATATCCCCCCCCCCCCCCTTCTCCAGACCGGAGGTCTGGGTGTTTCCAGCCAACAAACAATGAACCCTGGACAATGCATCTGCATTCCCTGCAACTTTCCAGGCCTATGCTCCACCCTGAAATAAAATTTTGCAGGGAGAGAAACCACCTGGTAACTCTTGCATTTTTCTCCCTGTTTTGTTTTATCCAGGTTAACGGAGCATGGTCTGTCACTAACACAAACTTCCTACCCAGCAGATAATATTTAAGTGACTCAAGTGCCCACTTAATGGCCAGACACTCTCGTTCCACTATGGCATAATCTTTCTCTGCTGGGGTCCGTTTTCTGCTCAGGTACATCACTGGGTGCTCTTCCCCATTCACCACTTGTGACAGAACCGCTCACAAGCCTGTGTCAGACGCATCTGTATGGATCAAAAAATCTTTTCTGAAATCTGGGGAGATTAGCACCGGTTGTTGAAACAGGGCAGACTTTAGGCTCTGGGAAGCCTTTTCTGCCTCTGGGGTCAATTTCACCATTTCTGACTTAGGGCCTTTTGTTAAGTCAGTCAATGGTGCAGCAATGGAGGCAAACTTTGGTACAAACCACTGGTAGTACCCAGTTATACCAACGAAAGCCTTGACTTGTTTTTTGTCAGGGCTTACGCCAGTTCTGTATCACCTCTACTTTATTGACTTGAGGTTTAACCAGCCCTTTGCCAATAATGTAGCCCAGATATTTTGCTTCCTCTAGACCTACCGCACACTTTTTAGGATTTATGGTTAGGCCCACATCACTAATAAAGTCTATTACGGCCTGTACTTTCCAGAGATGACTTTTCCAATCCGATGAAAAAATGACCACATCATCAAGGTAAGGGGCAGCGTAGTCACGATGTGGCTTCAAGATTAGGTCCATCAACCTCTGAAATGTAGCAGGGGCTCCATGTAACCCGAACGGCATCATTGTGTATTGGAACAGCCCCTTTGGAGTGGAGAAAGCCATTTTTTCTTTAGCCTCATTTGACAATAGAGATGTGGCAAACATAAAATTTTCCGTTCAGCAACCGACGAACGCGAACTTCCGCGAATTCTCGTGAATGAGCGAACCGGGCAAAACGCCATAGACTTCAATATACAGGCAAATTTTAAAACCCACAGGGACTCTTTCTGGCCACAATAGTGATGTAAAAGTTGTTTCAAGGGGACTAACACCTGGACTGTGGCATGCCGGAGGGGGATCCATGGCAAAACTCTCATGGAAAATTACGTAGTTGACGCAGAGTCGGGTTTTAATCCATAAAGGGCATAAATCACCTAATATTCCTAAATTGTTTGGAATAATGTGCTTTAAAACATCCAGTGTGTGTATACGATCAGGTATGATGTTGTATCAATCAGGTAGTGTAAGGGTTACGCCCGCTTCACAATGACAGACCAAACTCTGACAGACCAAACTCCCCATTTAACGCACCACAAACAACCGCAAACAGTCCATTTGCACAACCGCAAACGTCCCATTTGCACAAGTATGGATACCAAGCTAGCCATGTCCCGTTCCTTGTCCTCAGTGACGTCATTGAACGTCTCTTCCTCCACCCAGCCACGTACAACACCAAGGGTCACCAAAAGATGACAACAAGCCCCTGGGATGCCTGCTGTGGTTGGTCTTCCACCTCTTCAAAGCCACCTTCTTCCTCTGACTCCTCTTCTTCAGACTCCTCTCTCTGCGTTGCCACAGGTCCAGCATTCGATGACAACAAGGCTGCTTCTGGTGGTGATGGTGACCACAACTCTTCCTCTTCATGCTCATCTACGACCTGATCCAGCACTCTTCGCAGGGCATGCTCAAGTAAAAACGCATATGGGATGAGGTCGATGATGTTGCCTTGGGTTTGACTGACCAGGTTTGTCACCTCCACAAAGGACGCATGATCCTGCAGCCATTGTGCATGAGCGTTCAGTAATGCGGCCAAAAATACCCAGCTCCGCAGAGGCTGTCCTCTTTTTTTAAATTAAAAAATCTGTTTTTACCAGTTTAATCTCTGTTTTGTCCCCTATCAGGGGCCGGTGTATGGAATAGATTTTAGAAACCGGGAGATGGAAAAAGATGATTGGTCGGTCCTCTTACTTCAAATTTGGGGCACTGCTCAGTGCGACGCGCAATGTACTGTGACATCCTATATGAGTGGTGTGATAAGTAGTACTATTCCTATCAGTTTAATCCCTGTTACGTCCCCTATCAGGGGACATGTATCGAATAGATTTTAGGAACAGGGAGATGAAAAAGATACTTGGTCGGTCCTCTTCCTTCCAATTTGGGGCACTGCGCGTATGCCGTGCAATGTACTGTGACACCCTATATGAGTGGTGTGTTGTTAAGTAGTACTATTCTTATCAGTTTAATCCCTGTTACGTCCCCTATTTTTTTCGGCTGGGGTCCCAATAGCTACAAATTATTTGAAGGCCTCAGTCTCCACCAGCTTGTATGGTAAAAGCTGGCGGGCTAAGAGTTCTGACAAACCAGCTGTCAGACGCGGGGCAAGGGGGTGATTCTGTGACATTGGCTTCTTATGCTCAAACATTTCCTTGACAGACACCTGACTGTGGGCAGATGAGCAGGAACTGCTGAAGGTGAGAGGCGAATTGGAGGGGGCAAGGAGGACAGCAGTGGTTGACGTGGCTGAAGATGCTGGACCAGGAGGATGGTGGCTTTGAGTTTGTGTGATGCTTGTACTTATGTGTTGATCCCATAGGCATTTGTGATGTGAGATCATGTGCCTTCGCAAAGCAGTTGTACCTAGGTGGGTGTTGGACTTCCCACGACTCAGTTTCTTTTGGCACCGGTTGCAAATGGCATCACTGTTATCAGAGGCAGACACACCAAAAAAATGCCACATTGCTGAGCTTGCAGTAGGCACAGTACAGTCCGTAGGCCTGACACACACTGGCAGTGACAGGCAACTGAAATTATATTAAAGGGTAAAGATGAAATTACTTTTTTATCTGCAAGGTACTGTGCCACCCGATATGATTGATGGGCACTGGCAGTGGGCACAGTACAGTCTGTGTGGGCTTGACACACACTGACAGTGGCAGGCAACTGAAATTATATTAAAGGGTAAAACTTCATTGGCTTTTTTATCTGCAAGGTACTGTGCCACCCGATATGAGTGGTGGGCACTGGCAGTGGGCACAGTACAGTCTGTGTGGGCCTGACACACATTGGCAGGCAACTGAAATTATATTAAAGGGTAAAATTGAAATGACTTTTTTTATCTGCAAGGTACTGTGCCACCCGATATGAGTGGTGGGCACTGGCAGTGGGCAGAGTACAGTCTGTGTGGGCCTGACACACACTGGCAGTGGCAGGCAACTGAAATTATATTAAAGGGTAAAAATGAAATGACTTTTTTATCTGCAAGGTACTGTGCCACCCTACATGATTAGTGTTCACAATGTAAAGTCTGTGGGCCTGCGACCTCTCACTCATGGGCAGGCAACTGCAATATAATATAGATATAAAAAAAATAAAAAAAAGCAGACTAATGTACCAGCCCTAAAAATGGCTTTTTGGTATGCTGTTAGGACTCTATCCTTACAGCAGATGAGTCTTTAAGGACTGGAGTGGACGCAGAACCCTGGTAGCTAACGCTTTCCCTAGAATCTCTATATTAATTCAGCAGCAGCAGTACTCTCCCTGCTCTAATTAACACTGCAGCTTCAGAATGAATATAAGATGGATGCTGTTCTTGCTTTTTGATGGGAGGTGGGAGGGTCTGGGAGGGAGGGTATGCTGATTGGCTGGAATGTGTCTGCTGACTGTGAGGTACAGGGTCAAAGTATGCTCAATAATGATGTATAGCGGGCAGACCGAACATCGCATATGTTCGCCCGCTGCGGCGAACGCGGACAAGCGAAGTTCACCGGGAACTGTTCACCGTCGAATAGTTCAGGACATCTCTATTTGACAATGGTATCTGCCAGTAACCCTTTGTAAGGTCCAGGGTCGTAATGTACCTGGCTTTCCCAAGTCTCTCAATTAGTTCATCTACTCTGGGCATGGGATAGACGTCAAATTTTGACACCTTATTAAGTTTCCGGAAATCATTACAGAACCTCCAAGTTCCATTAGGCTTCGGGATTAATACAATCGGGCTTGACCACTCACTGGTAGATTCCTCAATGACCCCAAGTTTAAGCATACGCCTAACCTCTGAGGACACCGCTTCTCTACTTGCTTCCGGTATCCTGTAAGGTTTCATATTCACCTTACTGTGAGGCTTAGTTCTCACATAATGTTTAATTAGATGGGTACAACCCGGTAGGTCAGAAAACCTCTTTCTATTTCTCTGCAGTAACTCCTTGACCTCTTGTTTCTGGTGTACTGACAGAGCCTCACTAATTTTTACTGGGGAATTGATTGTGACGCCTCCTTAATTACGGTCGGTGTGGCCATCAAGGTTTCCCAATCTTTCCATGGCTTGATGAGATTTACATGCTAAATCTGGAAGGGTGTTCTCCTTCCTGGTTGGTGCACCTTATAATTTACCTCATCCACTTTTTCCACAATTTCGTAGGGACCCTGCCACTTTGCCACAAACTTGCTTTCTACCGTGGGAACTAAAATCAGGACCCTGTCCCCGGGATTAAGTTCCCTTACCCTGGCTGACCTGTGAAATATTCTACTTTGGGACGTCTGAGCTTTTTGAAGATGCTCTTTAACTATGGGCATCGCAGTTGCTATCCGGTCTTGCATTTGTGTCACATGTTCGATGATGCTTTTATAGGAGTGGGCTCAGTCTCCCAGGTTTCTTTGGCCACATCTAGTAAACCCCTTGGATGACGGCCATATAGTAACTCAAATGGCAAAAACCCTGTAGAAGCCTGGGGCACCTGTCTGACAGAAAAATAAGGTAGGATAAGAGACAATCCCAGTCCCGCCCATCCTTTTCTACCACCTTTCGACCAACCCATCTGTCTGGGGGTGGTAAACGGATGTACGCAGTTTGGTGATTTTAAACAATTTGCATAATTCTTTCATGACTTTTGACATAAAAGGTGTACCGTGATTTGTGAGGATTTCTTTAGGGATCACTGTGCGGGAAAACATTAAAAACAACTCCCGGGCAATATTTTTGGATGCCAACGCTTCCGGGTACCGGGTGGCATAGTCCAACACAATCAAGATATACTGGTGTCCCTGAGCCGATTTAACAATGGGACCCATCAAATACATGGCAACTCTTTTAAAAGGTACCTCAATGATTGGGTAAAGGCCCCAGGGGACTCCTAAAATGTGCGGTCGGGGCACTTATCTGACAGGTGGGGCATGATTCGCAGTATAACTCGGTTGACAAGCTGGTCTGCAGTTTTGGGGTCTCCATGTTAGACCCACCATTGTAGCTCCGCAGGGAGGGCTCTGAAATAGTGATTCACCACTACTTTCTCCCCAATTTGGGCCGGTGTAGAAGACTCTGGTTCCTGCCACTTCCGGACAAGATGGAGAAGGTCAAACATCTGAGATCGGGCCGGCTTGTCCATGGTGTAGCTCCACATGTAAACCCTCCGGGCAGGAATCGCCGGCGTAACGCCCAGACGAGCAAGGAGCTCCATTTTTAATTTAACATAGTCCCGGATGTCCTGCTCCCTGAGGTCATAGTAGGCCTTTTGTGGTTGGCCGGACAAAAGGGGTGCAAGGACCTCTGCTCACTCTGCTACTGGCAGCCTCTCTGTCTCTGCCACTCGCTCGAACACAGTCAAATAGGCCTCAATGTCATAATAAGCCGTCAGTTTTTGCAAAGCCCACTGAACAGCCCTCCTTACATTAAAAGTCTCTGGGGGGCTTACCTCAACTCGGGCTGGAGCCCTAACAGTCTCTCTCAATACAGCAACCTGCTCCAACACTAAGTGATTGGTTTCCTGCTGCTGGGCCTTCCTTTGAGTCTGCTGTTGTGCATGTAAGGCCTCTTCATGTATCTGATGAACTTTGCACCGCTGCAGCAGCTTTCACCCAGGAAATTTAAAGCACCAACTGCCACGTCATTGCCCTTAGCAACCTGCTTATTGCCCGCATCCTCCACCAATTGTTAGGGATTGCTCTTTCAGCGAGGGCGGCGATGACAGATTCAGGTGCAGACAACAGGATAAGTTCAAAACAAGGTTCCAATTTATTGTGGTAGAAACAGCCAAATAAAACAGCCTTTCACTTTTGGCAACAAAACATAAAACAAATCCTGCTTGTCTGAGCACTACCTGATACAGGTTTGTAACTGGCTCACCTATTAAACCCTGTTCTCACAGGCATTCAGGGTTATCTTTAGACAGGACAGCAGCTAACCTCCTGGACTTGTCTCCAGACATCACCTCACCAGATTGACAGCTTGAGACCTGGTTTTTATTTCCCTTGATGATCCCAGCTGACTTCAGCTGGAGATTCCTCAGGCTATATATTGTAAGGGATCGTCTCTTTTCAGGGGGACACATTCACAGATATCTTCGTCAGACACCACATTTAAGGTCCAAACACTGTGCTTTATTTTCAGGCATTTCGTCCAATACAGGTAATTGAATGCTTAAGTCACACTTCAAAGCAAAAAATAAACAAAATAAGTCCCGACTCCCTACCTCTCTTGTAGAGCACCGTTCACATGTGCCAGTCGGTCCGGCTTCGCATAGCCTTGTGGCCTCTCAGTCCTCCTGACTAAGATCACTCACAAAGCCTCTGCTCCAGGATCACACACACTTGCCCCAGACTTATATACTGGGAGGCGTTTTATGCCAGCCTGATTACAGGAGGCCTCACCTGCGACCACCTCAGGTAGAAGGAAATACCCGTGCCTGGTATTATATATATTTATATAAACTGTAAGAGGGTGCAAGGTATCATATGCGATGGCAGGTACGTGTCACCGAGGTTGCTGGCCTCGGTGAGGTGAGAGCCGGGTTTTTTGTCTGCAGCAGCTAGTGCTGCTAGACTCTGTGACTTAGTTTGGCTGCAAAGCTAATCCGGGCCGGCTCTTACTGGGAGTAGGTAAAGTGTAGGGTGGGTGCCTACTCCCCACGGTCCAGGCCGGACTTTATCCGGCCCCTTTAAAAGGCAGCCTCCTTAGCAGCTGGGGAGGTGATTATCCTGGAGCTGCTAACAGGGCTGAGGAGTTCTCTGTCCTGGAGGAAAGAGCTCAGCAAGGAGGTGTTTTGTTCCTGGCTACCTGAAGCTGGATTCTCCTGCGGCGGGGCCGACAGCGTGGTGCGAACCTGCACCTACACCTCCCAGGTGACTGAACCTGTGTTGGCCTGTTTTGCTTTGCCTCCTTGTGTCTGACCTGTGTGAATTACCACCAAGAGACTGTTTCTGTTTATTTTTGTGTCAGTGTGAATAAAACACTGTTTGTTGCACAATTCTGGACTCCTTGTTTTGCCTCGGTACTGCACCCGCACCGCTATCTACCAGAGCGACTCCCCACATTTGGTGTCGGATGCGGGCATGCGCAGTGAGGCTGGCGTGAACGCCGAACTTTGTTTTTGTGCGGAGCAAAAGTGAATGTCCTATATTAGGCCGGCAAAGTTGCAGCCTGTGATCTCTGGCAACATGGAGGCTGCTGTGAAGGCTCTCGTAGAAGCTAACGTGCAGCAGCGGGAGACCAACCAGTTACTGCTACAACATGTGATGGCATTACAGGCGGCAGGAGCGTCCCACCACGTCCATGATGCTCGAAAGCGGTCCGTGCGGCGATCCCAAAGATGACCCCCGCAGACGACGTGGAGACATACCTAGCGGTCTTTGAGAAGGTCGCCGTGAGGAAAAGTTACCCGTGACCAGTGGGCCGAGGTGGTTGCTCCGTTCCTGGCATCCGGACCCCAGCAAGTTTTTTTGATTTGGCAGACGACCAGGCTGCTGACTATCCCACGGTGAAGGGGAGATCCTGGCCAGACTGGGGGTAAGCGTGTTGGTCCGGGCTCAGCGGGTCCACCAGTGGGACTTTAAAGTGGCTGAACCCGCCAGGCCGCAGTACTATGAGTTGCTGCACAGGTTGCAAAAATGGCTGCAGCCTGAGGTTCTAAGTCCGACTGCTATGCTGGACCGGCTGCTGGCTGACATGTTTTGGAGGGCCTTGCCTTACCCCCTTCAACACTGGATCGGCCAGGTATCCCCCACCAATGCCCTTGAGATGGTCGACCTGGTGGAGCGATATGAGGCCACCAGAAACCTGCAAGGGGTTCTTTTGGGAGGGGCCAGTCAAACCCGGAAGTCTCCACCCCAGTCCCGGCGGCCGGCCAAACCCGCCCGGGATGTACCTCTTGCAGATCCGTCCCCAGTGGTCTGCTGGCAGTGTCGGGAGCCTGGACACATAAGGGCCAACTGTCCACAGTGGGGGAACCCATGGAGACTAATTATGGGTACCGGCCTTCCATGTATGCCCGGAGACTGTGTGCGACCGGCACCCCGAGACAATAGACAGTCGTCATCTGTGCCAGGTGCAAGTCGGGGATAACCTGGCAGTGGCGCTGTTGGACTCAGGGAGCCTGGTAACCCTGGTAAGTGCTGCCCTGGTACAGCCCACCCAGTATACGGGCCGGAAAGTGGGTGTGGTGTGCATTCACGGAGACTTAAAGGACTATCCCACTGCTGTAATGTCTCTGTCCACGGCGGCCGGCACCTGGACTTGTGAGGTGGCGATCTCCACAAAGCTACCCTATGAACTGATAATTGGGAGAGACTTCCCTGGTTTTCCATCACTGTGGCCTGAGGTGAAGGTGTCTAATAGCCCTGAGACAGGGGTAACCCTAGCAGAGTGGCCTGATACCACTGGAAGGCCAGAACCCTGGGAGCCCGAGTCTGAAGGGCCAGCGGTAGGGGTGACCACTGCTGCAGCGGTAGTGGGGAGACAACCCCACTGAGTGTAATGGTGGGAGACACGGAGGACTTGCCACCGGGACCTGAGTTGGCAGACCTCAATGTCTCGGGGAAAATTTTGGGACCGCACAACACCGGGACCAAACCCTAACCAGGGCCTGGGAGAATGTGCTGGAAATTGATGGTAAACCCCAGAAACCAGGGGCTGAATTAATGTTCCCACGATTTATTGTTCTGCAGGATATGTTGTATCGGGTGAACCAAATCCGAGGTGAACCTGTTGAACAGTTGGTGGTGCCCACAGCGTATCGCAAGCTTGTCATGGAGCTTGCCCACCAACATGTTCTTGGGGACACCTGGGGTGGCAGAAAACCCAGGACCGCATACTGCAGCGGTTTTATTGGCCCAGTGTGTTCAAGGAGGTAGAAAATTATTGTAAGTCCTGTCCAACCTGTCAGGTAACTAGCCCCCAGCCACATTTCCGTAGTCCTCTGGTACCTCTGCCAATTATTGAAGTACCGTTTGAGCGAGATCGCTATGGATTTAATTGGGCCTGTACCAAAGTCTGCTAGGGGCCACCAACACATTCTGGTAGTTCTCGACTATGCCACTCGGTATCCGGAGGCGGTGCCTCTGCGACATACCTCAGCTAGGCTCATTGCCAAAGAGTTAATGGAGATGTTTTCCCGTGTGGGCCTGCCAAAGAGGTTCTGACAGACCAAGGGACCCCTTTTATGTCCAAAGTAATGAAGGAACTGTGTAAATTGTTGCGTATAAAGCAGTTACGGACGTCCGTTTACCATCCATAAACAGACGGTCTTGTTGAGAGGTTTAATCAAACTCTAAAAAATATGTTAAAAGGGTGGTGTCTAGAGATGGGAAGGACTGGGACCTGCTTCTGCCCTATCTCATGTTCGCAGTGCGAGAGGTGCCCCAGGCCTCTACTGGGTTCTCGCCCTTCGAACTGCTTTATAGCAGACACCCTCGGGGCCTGTTGGATATCGCCAAGGAAGCATGGGAACAACAGCCTGTCCCCCACAAAAGTGTCATTGAGTATGTCGCCCAGATGCAGGAACGGATGGAAAGGGTGTTGCCCTTGGTCCGGGGAGCATATGGAGGCAGCACAACAAGCCCAGAGTAGGGTGTACAATCGTCAGGCTCGGGTGCGGGACTTCAATCCGGAAGATCGGGTTTTGGTTCTGGTACCCACCCTTGACAGCAAATTCCTAGCTAGGTGGCAGGGCCCCTATGAGGTGATCGAGAAGGTAGGGAAGTAAATTGCAAAGTACACCAGCCAGGGCGGCGCAAGCCGGAGCAGGTGTACCACGTGAATTTACTTAAGCCGTGGAAAGATAGGGACGCGGCCGACGACCACAGCCCCGACCAGGGCTTCTAGGTGAAAAGGGTCCAGCCCCACAGTTCGAGGCCTGTGAAGCCGTAACCACGGTAAAAATTGCAGACAGCCTGTCTTCCAAACAAGTTCAGGAAGTCAGGGAGTTCCTCAGTCGGAACACGGATGTGTTCTCAGACCTCCCTGGCCGCACGTCTCTCATCCGACATGACATCGTCACTGAGCCTCAGGCCAAGGTCCGGTTAAAACCATACCGGGTACCCGAGGCTCGCGGCGGGCCATCGCGGAGGAAGTGCAGTTAATGTTGAAGCTCGATGTCATTGAGGAGTCGAAAAGTGAGTGGGCCAGTCCCATAGTCCTAATACCCAAGCCGGATGGGACGTTGCGGTTCTGCAACGACTTTCGTAAGTTAAATGAAGTATCCAAGTTTGGCAGCGTATCCCATGCCCCAGTAGACGAGCTTGTTGAAAATTTAGGACAAGCCCGTTATTTTTCTGTGCTGGACCTCACTAAAGGGTACTGGCAGGTACCCTTAACGGAGACGGCTAAGGAAAAAACCGCGTTTGTTACCCCGCAGGGCCTATATCACTACAAGGTGTTACCCTTTGGCCTGCATGGCGCCCCGCCACTTTCCAAGGTTAATGGACATAGTGCTGCGACCACATCGTCGGTGCGCCTCGGCCTACTTAGATGATGTAGTCATCCACAGCACCGACTGGGAAAGACCATTTACCCAAGGTGCAGGCGGTAGTGGATGCCCTGAGGAAAGCTGGACTAACCGCCAATCCAAAAAAGTGTGCGATTGGGTTGGAAGAGACCAAATATCTGGGATATGTAATTGGGCGGGAGTCATCAAACCTCAGGTAACTAAGGTAGAGGCCATTCGTAACTGGCCCCGACCGGTCACCACCAGGCAGGTAAAGTCGTTCCTGGGGATTGTAGGATACTACATGAGGTTTGTGCCCCACTTTGCCACAATAGCAGCGCCATTGACAGACCTGTTGAAGGGGCGAAAGTCTGGGAGGGTTAGCTGGAGTGAGAAGGCGGAGGAGGCTTTCTCCGCGTTGAAGTCGGCCCTGTGTGGGTCCCCGGTTTTGGTGACACCCGACTTCAACAAGGAGTTTGTCGTACAGACCGACGCCTCGGAGGTAGGCCTCAGTGCGGTACTGTCGCAGGAGGTCAACGGGGAAGAACATCCCGTTGTCTTCCTGAGCCGTAAGCTCAGTCCCGCTGAGTCCAGATATAGTATAGTGGAGAGGGAGTGCCTGGCTATCAAGTGGGCACTCGAATCTCTCCGCTACTACCTGTTAGGGAGGAGGTTCCGTCTGGTGACCGACCATTCCCCCTCAAGTGGATGAGTCAGGCCAAGGAGAGGAATGCTCGGGTCACCAGGTGGTTCCTATCCCTTCAAAATTTCAAATTCTCCGTGGAACACAGGGCAGGCCGCTTGCAGGGCAACGCAGATGCCCTGTCCCGCGTCCACTGCCTCACGTGTGTTCACCCCTCAGGGTTGAACAAAGGGGGTGTGTAAGAGGGTGCAAGGTATCATATGCGATGGCAGGTACGTGTCACCGAGGTTGCTGGCCTCGGTGAGGTGAGAGCCGGGTTTTTGTCTGCAGCAGCTAGTGCTGCTATACTCTGTGACTTAGTTTGGCTGCAAAGCTAATCCGGGCCGGCTCTTACTGGGAGTAGGTAAAGTGTAGAGTGGGTGCCTACTCCCCACGGTCCAGGCCGGACTTTATCCGGCCCCTTTAAAGGCAGCCTCCTTAGCAGCTGGGAGGTGATTATCCTGGAGCTGCTAACAGGGCTGAGGAGTTCTCTGTCCTGGAGGAAAGAGCTCAGCAAGGAGGTGTTTTGTTCCTGGCTACCTGAAGCTGGATTCTCCTGCGGCGGGGCCGACAGCGTGGTGCGAACCTGCACCTACACCTCCCAGGTGACTGAACCTGTGTTGGCCTGTTTTGCTTTGCCTCCTTGTGTCTGGCCTGTGTGAATTACCACCAAGAGACTGTTTCTGTTTATTTTTGTGTCAGTGTGAATAAAACACTGTTTGTTGCACAATTCTGTTTTGATGATAAGTTTTGTAATTTCCATCATGTTTGTGTATTTGTGATGAATTTTGTTCACTTTTTCAATATCATGGATTAATTTACTGTAATCATACACCTTGGTTTTCACTTCTGTATATATTCTGTGTCATGATCCTATTCCTTGCTTGAGAAAGGCTCTGTTGTTGAGCTGAAACATTGCTCTTACCACATGGTGAATAACCGATATTTATTTATCTACTTTTTCCAGAGTGCTGCCCTTTTGCATTAAATATATATATATATATATATATATATATATAGGCTCGGACTGGTCCACCGGGGACCCAGGGAAATCCTCGGTGGGCCCCCAAACCAGCAAGTGAGCTTCCTTGCTTAGAGGCTGTCTGCGATAAGCTTCAACCCCTGTACACAGTAGGATGCATGCTGCCTGTGATTAAGCCTAAAGGAAAAGGAGGGCTCCATACTAGCGCTGATTAATGGGAACTGACAAGTTTTGTGTAATCAGCATTCCTGGTCAGTAAGGCTGTTTCCACATGATCTGATTTTAATAAAATTGCGGCAAAAAACATGGCATTTTGCTGTGATTTTATGTAAATTAGATCATGTGGAAACAGCCTTACTTTACCAGGAGAGCTGATTGGACTAAAACCTGTCAGTCAATAGCAATGACAGACTCTCCTCCAATGAAGCAGCTCTGCTAGAAGGACTGCTACCTGTGTGATCAGTCTGGAGTGGAGCTCTGCAGCTGCCAGGGGGAGGAGCCTGGCTCAGGACCTGGGACACAACTAGCAACACACAGGGCCATGAAGTGAGGAAGGAATCCACATGTATTATAAGTGGTTGGAAAAAGTGCCTGCATGTATGATAGTGTGTGTATGTAAGAGTGTTGCCTGTATGACAGTGTGTGTATGTAAGAGGGCTCCATGTATGACAGTGTGTGTATGTAAAAGTGCTGCATGTTTGACAGTGTGTGTATGTAAGAGTGCTGCATATATGACAGTGTATATATGTAAGAGTGCTGCACGTATGACAGTGTGTGTATGAAAGAGTGCTGCATGTATGACAGTGTGTGTATGTAAGAGTGCCTGCATGTATGACAGTGTGTGTATGAAAGGGTGCCTGCATGTATGAAAGTGTGTTATAAAAGTGTGCCAGTATGTGTAGAAGTGAGCTTGTAAAAGAGTCCCGGCATGTGTAAAAGTGTGTGTGTAAAGAACACCAGCATGTGTAAAAGTGTGTGTGTAAAGAGTGCCAGCATGTGTAGAGGTGTGCGTGTAAAGGAGTGCCGGCATGTGTAGATGTGTGCTTTTAAAAGAGTGCAGGCATGTATAGAAGTGTACGTGTAAAGAGTGTTGACATGTGTATAAGTATGCGTGTAACTGAGTTCTGTTACTGTATCCATCCATGCAGCTTGGTTCTATTACTGTATCTATACATGCAGTTTGGTTCTGTTACTGTATCTATGCCCGTAGATTGGTTCTGTTATTGTGTCTATGTATGCAGCTTGGTTCTGTTACTGTAATTATGCACTCAGCTTGGTTCTGTTTCTGTATCTATACACACAGCTTGGTTCTGCTACTGTATCTATGCACGTAGATTGGTTCTGCTATTGTGTCTTTGTATGCAGCTTGGTTCTGTTACTGTATCTAGACACACAACTTGGATCTGTTACCTTATCTAAGTACTGAGATTGGTATTGTTATGGTATCTAAGTACTGAGCATGAAGGGGTGCCTAAGTTCAATTTTTTGAGGCAAAACTACAGAGATGCTGTTGAAAAAAAAAAACACTTAAACTCACCATCCTGATCACTATTTGATCCAGCACCAATACTCTGTTTTCTCCGCCAGGCTGCAGCTGGGACATAAGGTAATGTTTCGGCTGCCGTGGTAAAATGCCTGTGTACCGCACTTGACCAGGGGTGGATGAAGTGCATGATAGGTACCGGGCTGTCTACCCAACTCAGGTCCCTCCCTCCATTTTAGTATAAAAAAATTCTGTATGAAGAGGCTGCGGTACTTCATTGAACGCCATAGTCTTTTCCTAGGCCATATGACATCACATTCATCGTTCACATAGTCTAGGTGCAGCTCTGTCCCATCTGAGTAATTGGATCTGAGCTGCAATACCAAGCACAGTGCTATCAAATGGACAGTGCTGTGATTGGTAAGGAGCAAAGAGGCTACGGCACTCACTGGAACATTGCGGTCTCCTCAAACAATGGATTTGCGGGGTGCAAGGAATCATACCCCCACCATCTGATAACTCTCTGAGTACAGATGTCATAAATGTTACCTGCAGTCCTATGTAACACCCCACATAACACAGTGAATTATTGTGTTATGTGGGGTACTATATAGGACTGCAGGGAACATCTACTACTTATCTGTACACAGAAAGTTATTACTGTTATCTGGGCTGTTAAAAAAATTTGCCAAATTTAAAATACATATGATCATAATAAAAAAGACTTGGAGGAGAATACAGCACCACATACCTCTTACATCAAGGGACATCTCCTGTCATGTAGCGCTTCTCTTTCCTCTTCTCCTGCATCTGACCCAGACCACCATGACAAATTCTTTCAGCCGCATGTCGTCTCTACAGAGTTTGTAGCACAGACACTTTAGATTTCTTAATTTTTCCATCAACCTCCCCATCCTGGTGTCCCAACAATGTCATCCTGCTACCACTCCCAATACTGTGCCCGTTTTGCTCCCCAATGTCCCAGGTACTATACTGCTGAAAAATAGTTACCCCAGTAGACATAATGGGGTCAACTAAAACTGGCTAAGTTACCCATAGCAGACAATCAGATTCCACCTTTAATTTTCCAAAGGAGCTGTCAAAAATTAAAGGTGAGATCTGATTGATTGCTATGGGCAACTCAGCCAGTTCTATTGTACACCAGTTTGATAAACTATCCCAAAGATCCCTATAGTGTCTACAGCAATCATAATGTCCCCTAGAGTGCCCCCAGTAATAATAACATCCTATATTGTGCTCAAGGTAATAATGCCTGAATAGTGTCCCCAAAAATAATGTCCCCTAATATGTCCTGTAATAGAAAGGCCCCTACAGTGCCTCTCCAATAGCAACGTCCTCCACACCACAGTCATTTCCCCACACTGCCCCCATATAGTAATTTCCCCACACTGCCCCCATATAGTAATTTCCCTCACACTGTCCCCATATAGTAATTTCGCCTGGATTGCCCCACATAGTAATTTGACCCCACATAGTAATTTCCCCACACTGCGCCCACATAATAATTTCTACTACACTTCCCCACACAGTAATTTCCCTCACACTGCCCCCACATAGTAATTTCCCGTACACTGTCCCCATATAGTAATTTCCCCATACTGCCCCCATATAGTTATTTCCCTCACACTGCTCCCATATAGTAATTTCCCACACTGCCCCCATATAGTAATTTCCCCACACTGCCCCATGTAGTAGTTTCCCGCACTGACCCCATTTAGTAATTTCCCCCATGCTGACCACATATAGTAATTTCCCCACACTGCCCCCATATAGTAATTTCCCTTACACTGCCCCCATATAGTAATTTCCCCCACACTACACCCATATAGTAATTTCCATCACACTGCCGCATATAGTAATGTTCCCCACATTGCCCCGATATAGTCATTTCCCCCACATTGCCCCAATATAGTAATTTCCCCCACATTGCCCCCATATAGTAATTTTTCTCACACTGTCACCACATAGTAATTTCCACCACAGTGCCCCATATAGTAATTTCCACCATACTGCCACATTAAGTAATTTGCCCCCACACTACCCCATTAAGTAATTTGCCCCCACACTGGCCCATTAAGTATGTTGCCCCCACACTGCCCCCCATTAAGTAATTTGCCCCCATGTAATAGTTTTCCCCCACTGTCCCTGCAGTAATATGACTTCTTCTGCTCACCAAAGTTGGCACACACACAAAAGAACAAACAAACAAACAAACAGAAAACCCTAAAGGCTAATACTTACCTGTGTTCGTGATGGTGAGGCAGGCGAACGTACATCAAAGCCCTGCGCCCAGGCGCGCAATGATGAAATTGCACGTGATTACTTCATCACACACACCTGCGTCGGGCTTTTACTACCACATAGGCCTCAGGCCTGCTAGACCTGAAGGCTATGGTGGTGATAGATGATAGGAAAGGGAACTATGTGCTCCCGTGCCCCACCGCAGTATGTGGGTGTTGGGGGTGACGTTGGGCCCCCAGCGATGCCGGGCCCGGGTTGCTGACCCGAACTTCCCTATTATAATCTGCCACTGCTCTTGACTGCTGTAGCTAATCAGTAATCTCAGTGGTGTACAGCACCAAGTCCAGTGATTAGCTGCAGTGGTCATGTGCGCTTTACACTACAGCTTCCTATATAAAGGATTATTTTAAAGGATGTTGATGCAAATCGGAAATATTGCATGAAACTACAGAGTAGGCTCCTAGAGTCACTTCTACCGGTGGGCCTTTGGCACCCCAGTCCGACACTATATATATATATATATATATATATATATATACATACACACACACACACATGTACATAAAGCATATAAAATTTATCGCGCTGGATTTGTTTGTAGTTTCAGAGAATCAAAAGAAAATTTCAAACAACGGTCTTTGAGGTACATAAGAGCACAGTTATAAGGTGAGCCTATTCTTTTCCTCAGTCTGTGAAGATCACAGGGTACAACCCACTTATAGCATCTTGTGACATATCAGAAGATATTTTACAGTCAACCTAATCTTTAAAGGCTATGGACACGTAGATGTATTTTGGCCTAAGACCTTCTTCACACATAAATTTGGATTGGAGTTTTAAAATTGCAAAAATAATTGTAAAAGCAAATGCATTTTTTGTGTTTTGACACATGTGGTCATATGTGATGACAGCATCTTAGTGGTGAAAATGGATGCTCCTCATCCGGTAGCAGTTTCCCACCCGATCACTGGTATACTCCAATAAAGGCATCTATGCGGCAGCACTGAACTGGAATATCATGAATTCTGTATTCTGTAATGGATAAAATACTATCACAGAATACAACTGAGAAGCTAATGATTGTTTGTTATAGTCACCTAGGGTAACTTAAAAAGTAAAAAAAAGTTATATAAAAATTATAGATAGATAGATAGATAGATAGATAGATAGATAGATAGATAGATAGATAGACATATATAAATAGTAAATTTATAGATAGAAAGATAGGTAGATATAGACTTATAGAGATAGATAGATAGATAGATAGATAGATAGATAGATAGATAGATAGATAGATAGATAGATAGACTGACTACTGGATTTATATGTTTGTTTGTAGACAATAAATATGTGTATGTAATAGTTTCCTAATAGAAGAAAGCATTGTGCCCTCCTGGGTGATGTATGAATTCAACTTCAAGCTGATTCCTCATATGCTAATACAGACAATTTCCTCTTTTATTTCATTTCTGGAGCCTAAGTCTGTGATCACTGATAACGTTCCCAAGGAGACCGCCTTCACTCACAAATGAGAACATGGGGGAGGACTGGTGATGGAGATGTGTAACTCGTAGAGAGCACTGGTAGATGAATAATTTAAAACTCCGCCCGGAGATTTGAGGCTAAAATTGAGAGATAAGAGACACCACAGGGTCTTCTCTGTTTATTTAGAGCTTCATCTTCCAATGACAGGTGACCTACAAGGTCAAGGGCATGATGGGAAATGGTACAAACAGTGGGAAGAATTATTATATTCCACATGGAAATAATGATTCATTCTGTCAAAAGAAAATGTGATCCTTTTCATTTCTGTGTCCTCATACAGTGTGACAGGTAAAACATCTTTACTGTGACAAATGTAAATGTTTATACAGTATGTGTTTGTGAGCTTATCAATTCCGCTACCAAATAGCAGTTGTGAACTGCAGACCCTGGTATAACTTTTTACAACTAAAACCATTTGAATTCTATTCTACTTCAAATTGGAATCTTGATGTGAGCCTCTAAATTACCCCTGTATTATAATAATACTGTATTTTTCTCAATGTAGAAAATAATTTTTTATGTCTTCATCTGTGCTGTGAAAGTATTATTATGCTGTGTATCACCAATAGTATGCAGCCACATACCGTGCAGGTCCCACTTGTGGTTCCAAACCAGCGCTGACTCATGGACTCCACTAGACCTCTGGAAGGTTCCTGTGGTATCTAGCTCCAATACATTAGCAGCAGATCCTTAAAGATAATTTTTGATTGTGACAGGGTTAGTGTTGCGCGAATCGAAGAAGTGGAGTTCAATCCTGATTTAAGAAAAATTTAAATTTTTCACCGAATTTCACGACGAATTTCCTCACACTTTGTAGTAATTAATCAGATTTTCCCAAAATGGCTGCTGCACATGTTACAAAGTGAAAGTAAGAAGCCTGGGATAACCCATGATCAGCAGATAGCCCCTGTGTTGTCACAGCCCTATAAAAATCCTCCTCATTCCCAGTCTCTGCCATTTTCCAATGGCAACTTAGTGCAGGGAGAGATGTGAAAGGCGCAAGGCGCAGTGATTAGGAAAGACTTTATTTGTAAAATATTAGTTTGGAACAGTTGAGGGACAGATTAGAAATAGTGTAGTGATATAATAGGGATACTTTATCCACACTATAGGGAGAGTACAGAGGCCAATAGAACAGTGTCACGCATGAAAAATAGAAAAGCCATTTTATTACACCTTGCTGCACTAATTGGGGTTATACTACTGCTATTGTGGTGTCTACATTGTTTTATATATATGCAATACTATAATGCCTTGGATCTCTCATTGGTGTTAAAAAGTGGTCTAATACTACTGCTATTGTTGTGTCTACATTGTTTTATACATACGTAATTCTACAATGACTTGATTCTGTAATGGGGATGAAATCATCGTCTAAATATTTCTTCGCATATTTGGTGTAATGCCTTGTGTTAATCACAGAAAAAGGTGCACCATAATGATAAGCAACTAACAATGCTGGCTAATCCCTCAAGCTGATGTTAAAAGCTGAGACTCTCACCAACATATTATAGTCAGGAACATATCGGACCCCTTTTGCACCACCGTCAAGGTGTCTCAGTGTGGCAATGGGTTCATACCACTAGACTACCTGCGGTGTGTGAACAAGGTCTGATAGGTGCTCATATCCAACTCACAGCCAAGCTCCCACATATCTCCATAGTAGGATCACTAAGGCAATGTGAGGTAGAATTAGGCTGAAAGCCCCACCTATAGCAGACCATCAGACACATTCTACAAGGAGCAACAGAATGCTACCAGCAAAACGCAATGGCACATTCAATAAATATATATAGAAAAAAATCACTGAAATAAAGTGGCCTAAATGGGAGGAACTGCTCAAAACCCCAAACACTGTAGCGTGTTTCTAACAGGGAGAGCAGTTCCTCCGCATGTGGTCCGCTGATAACAGCAATCCCGGCAAAAATGCATACAATGGAGGATGTCAATGCGGACCACATGCACCACAAAGCATCCTACACAAGCATCCTACCTTGTGTTATAGATAATTAAAGTTTAGCTGAACCGAACTGTAAAGTTCGGGTTCATCCCAAACTTTACGTTTTTCAGCACCTGGACCCGAACATTCTGTAAAGGTTCGGGTTCGTTGTTCGCTGATTTCTTCGTTCTTTTAAAAGCTGCAGGGCAGCCAATCAACAGGTGTTTCACTACTTTGCCCTAAGAAGCCATCACAGCCATGCCTACTAATGGCATGATTATTATTAGCTAAGTGCAGCATGTGACCCAGCCTCTATTTAAGCTGGAGTCACATAGCACCTCATGTCACTCTGTCTTCTCAGTGTAGGAATAGGATGCCGTTGCTGCTGTGAGGGAGAGATTAGGGAAGAAATCTGAACTTGGTGGTGTTAAATATTTGAAATGCAGCAATAATTAAGGGTGCTATGCAACATATTTGTACCCAGCCCTGAGCCCAGTGATACTGCAAAACAATTTTTAATCCATCTGTTAGTGAGGTGGGGGTCGGCGGCCATTTTAGCAACTGCAGTGTTCTTGGAACTTCATGTGACCTGCATGTGTGCCAGGGACATTAGTTATTTTCTGGTAGCTTAGTGGATGAGAATTTTTTTCCTTTTTTCCGGCAGGTCAAGTCCACCTACATTACCTATTTTATAATTTAGCATTTCTGTAGTTCGGGAAAAAACCTGTATTGTGGTGCTACAGAGCACTTTTGCATACAACGCTGAAAAACTGTTTTATAATTTTGCGGTGACATACTGCATTTCTGTAGTTGGGGGAATAAACCCGTATTGTCATACCACAGAGCACTTTTGCATACAACTCTGAAAAACCTATTTTAAAATTTTGTGGTGACATACTGCAGTTCTGTAGTTGGGTGAAAAAAACGTATTGTGGTTCCACAGAGCACTTTTGCATACAACGCTGAAAAACTTGTTTTATAATTTAGCGGTGACATACTGCTTTTCTGTAGTTTATTGCAATAAACACTGGTTTTGTGCTACATAGCAGATCTGAGGCTTACCCTGTATTTCAGTCATTTTAAGTAACCAGTGGAACTCCACATTTACATAGTTGGTTGCAAAAACACAGGTTTTGTGGTAGATAGCACATTTGTGGTTTCTGACAGTCAAATTAAACCGATAACTTAGGCTGTTATATTGTTGGTTTGAAAAATCAAATTTTTGGTGATAGTAATTGTATTGATTTGCTCTGTTACACTGTTGTGAGACGTAAAGAAATGTATTCTGTTTATGACAAGGGCACTGCCTTACTGCTAGTGAATCTAATTTTTGACTATTGGCAGTTAAATTGACACCTGAGATAAACCATCTGTTAGTTTGGTGGGTGAACGCAAATAATGAGGAGAACATCAAATAAGGGACGTGGACATGGTCGTGGTGGTGTTGGTGGAGCTCCTGTTGCTGGGAGAGGAAGGGCCGTTCTGCGCCAGCTACGGGTCCAAGTAAAACAAATTCCTCAGATGCGAGTGGGCGACAGAACCTGCAGCGTTATTTGGTAGGCCGCTCTACGGATGGTGAGGCCAGAACAAGTACAGGCGATAGTAGATTGGGTGTCTGACAGTAGCTCCAGTTCCTTCCAGTGTCTCCCACCCAGTCCTCTGCAGAAAGCTTAGAGTTGGAACCTGCAGCCCATGCCCATCAGTCTTTCACCTCACCCCTTGCAAAGCAGCCAAGCAGTCTGAGCTACAAGTCATACAGCAGACTCTTATGCTTTTTGATGACTCTGCTAGCAGGGTTTCCCTGGGCCATCCACATAGCCCTGCCCCAGAAGTGGAAGACATTGAATGCACTGATGCCCAACCACTTATGTTGCAGGATGAGGACATGGGAATACCACCGCAGCACGTCTCTGATGATGACGAAACACAGGTGCCAACTGCTGTGGCTTTCTGCAGTGTGCAGACCAACGAGGAGGGCAGGGGTCAAGAATGGGTGGAAGATGATGTGGAGGATGATGAGCTCGTAGACCCCGACTGGACTGAAGTTCATGCTAGTGACGTGAGCAGTTCTGAGGAAGAGGCGGTGGTCGCACAGAAGCAACAGCACCGCAAAAGAGGAGCAGGGTGCAAAGCGGAGGGCCGCCCGAGAAAGCACGCCTGCTACGGCCCACCGCTCCCAGGGACCGAGCACACCAAAGCCAGCTCCAAGGAATTCATTGGTTTGCACATTTTGCCATCAGAGCCTGCAGTGAGGCATAAAAGTTCTAAACCTGAGCACAACCTGCATGACCAGGCATCTACATGCAAAGCATGAACTACAGTGGAGTAAACACCTTAAAAACCAAGAAAGGTCTTAGGCTCCTCCTGCTTCCTCTTCTGCTGCTGTCTCTGCCTCTTCCTCCACTTCTGAAGTCACAGTGGCACCTGCCACCCAGCAAACAGAGGATATGCCACCAACACCACCACCTCCGTCACCATCACCAAGCATCTCCACCATGTCACACGCAAGCGCTCAGCTGCCCATATCCCAAACACTGGAGAGAAAGAGGAAGTACCCACCTACCCACCCTCAATCTCTGGTCCTGAATGCCAGCATTTCGAAATCACTGGCTTTTGAAATGCTGTCATTCCATCTGGTGAAGACGAACGGTTTTAAATAACTGATGGCGGTGGCTGTCCCACAGCACGTCGTTCCCAGCCGCCACTACTTTTCCAGGTGAGCAGTCCCTTCCCTGCACAACCAAGTGGAGGATAAAACCAAGTGTGCACTCGCAACACCATCTGTGGCAAGCTCCACATAACCACAGATACATGGACCAGTAAGCACGGGCAGAGACGCTATGTCTCCCTAACTGCACACTGGGTCAATGTAGTGGCGGCTGGGCCTGAGGAGGATAGTGGTTTGGCACATGTCCTTCCACCACCGAGGATCGCAGGGCATTATTATTTGCTAGGGGTAAAAGTCAGCAGGCGGTTTTAAAACTCATGTGTTTGGGGACAAACCCCACACTGCACAGGAGCTGTGGAGGAGCATAGAAGAACAGACCGGCCTAGTGGTGTGCGATAATGGGCGAAATTTCGTAGCAGCTCTGGCACTAGCCAGTTTGACGCACATCCCTTGCCTGGTGCATGTGCCGAATTTGGTGGTGCAGAAATTCCTTAAAAACTATCCAGACATGTCAGAGCGGCTGCAGAAAGTGCGGTCCGTCTGTGCGCATCTTCGGCGTTCTACCCTGCTGCTGCTCGCCTGTCTGCGCTGCAGCGTAACTCGGCCTTCCCGCTCACCGCCTCATATGCGACGTGCCTACCAGGTGGAACTCCACCTTGCATATGCTGGAGAGACTGTGTGAGCATCAGCAGGCGATAGTGGAGTTTCAGGAGCAGCACACACAGGTCTGCGGAACAGCACCACTTCACCACCTATGAGTGGGCCTCCATGCGAGACCTGTGTGCCTTGTTGCGGTGTTTCGAGTACTCTACCTTCATGGCCAGTGGTGATGACGCCGTTGTTAGCGTTACAATACCACTTCTATGTCTCCTTGAAAAAACACTTAGGGCAATGATGGAAGAGGATGTGGCACAGGAGGAAGAGGGGGAATTTCAAAGAGTTTCAATCCATTCATTCAGAAGTGGCTCAGAGGGTGGGTTCCTGCACCAGCAGAGACCAGGTACATATTTGGACAGCGAGGACAAGGTTCTGGAGGACGAGGAGGATGAGGTAGAGGAGGAGGAGGAACCGGGTTCACAGCAGAGTGGCACCCAACGCAGCTCATGGCCATCACTGGAGCGTGGCTGGGGGGATACGGTGGACACAGATGATACAACACCCACAGAGGATCGCTTATCCTTACCTCTGGTCAGCCTGGCACACATGAGCGACTACATGCTGCAGTGCCTGCGCAACGACCGCAGAGTTGCCCACATTTTAATTTGTGCTGACTACTGGGTTGCCACCCTGCTGGATCCCCATTACAAAGAAAATGTGCAGTCCTTAATTCCCTCACTGGAGCGTTGTAGGAAGATGCACGACTACAAGCGCACGCTGGTAGACGCGCTACTGAGGACATTCCCAACTGACACCGGGGAACAAGTGGAAGCACAAGTCGAAGGCAGAGGAGGAAGAAGAAGAGGTCGCAAATACAGCTGGGTCATGCCCAGCACCTTCGAAGGCAGGGTTAGCATGGCTGACATGTGGAAACACTTTGTCACCACACCACAGCAACCGCTTCACCAGCTGATATGGAACGCCTTAGCAGGAGGCAGCATTTGAACAACATGGTGGAATAGTAAATGTGCACATGCCTACACATACTGACTGATGGTTGAACCTCATTCAATTTCTGGGTCTCCAAATTGTTCACATGGCCTGAGCTTTCCTTTTTGCCTTGGAGGTGCTGGCCTGCCCTGCAGCCAGTGTATTGTCTGAACGTGTATTTAGCACGGCAAGGGGCATCATTACAGACAATTGCAGCCACCAGTCCAACGCCAACATGGACAAGCTCATATTCATTAAAATGAACCAGGCTTGGATCCCACAAGACTTGTCTGTACTTTGTGCAGAATAGACATTTACACCGGCCTCAACTATACATTCTTGTACTCAAGTAGTGCACTTATTCTTTGTTTTCTTTTTTTATTTGTCCCATTATTTTGGGGCTACCCCAATAAGAAGAAAAGAACAACAACATTGTTGGTTACCTCCTCCTCCATCGCCGCTTCCACCTACAACACCACATTCACCGCCTCCTCAACCTCTGACTCCACAGGTTAATAATTTTTAATTTTTATTTATTTTATTTTAAGTTATTTCCTATCCTCATTTGTTAGCAGAGCACTTGCCATGCTCTTAAGCACATTTGTCTGCCGTTTGCAGCACTCTAGCTCTTTTCAGGACTTTTTACAGCCATTTAGTGCCCAAACGTTCCAGTCCACATTAACTTCCAGGTGTTCGCTCAACTCTATAGATAAGTAATTATATTAGGCCTTGATTCTGTAATTGGGATGAAATACCGCAATATTTTTTAATGTATTTGGTTTGATATATATATACCCAAAACAGGCCACATGGCCCAAGAAAACCCCAATGAAGTGCACATCCACTAGATACCGGTACAAATACAGATAGATGGTACAAAATAAGACCAGACACAAACACAGCTCCCACCGGGGTCCGTAAATAAGAACACAGTGTGTATAGTCTAGAATGACAATGAGTCAATGGCCAATAGTACAAATAAAACAAACAAAAATCCACAATAAGTAAATAATAATGTGACATCAAAATACCTGGTACCTGAATAGAATGCAAAATGTGAGCCTAGGACTATCTAGGTGGGCCTGAGTCAAAAATTGACGCCCACGCCGTATCACCGGTGAAGTCCGGCTTCCTCAGGGGTAAATGCTGATGTGCCCCAAAGTCCTTTATATAACCCACAATAATCAGTAGTGATCAATAGTTTATAAAAATCACCTGAAAAAAGTATTCCTGTTCAAGTTTTCCAAGAAGCTTCAAGAGATTTGACCTCACACTTTCGCTCCAGGGATATTCTAAGAAAGTGATGTCCCAGACATATGAAATTGATCATAAAACTAATCGCTTGGAACTTTTTAAACCCAGATACAGAACACCAAATAAAAAGGTTCAACTTATCACTCTATTCAACAACCAGTGAAATGATCTGTATAAATGATTGAATACACATTGGTACCTTTTACTTTCTGATGCCAAACTTGGAAACCATATCGATGTACAACCGAAGATAATTTCACGCAGGGCTCCCAATTTCCATGATAAATTGGTGCCTAGCAATTTTCAAAGACCCATTTAGATTAATGACAGGAACCAAATTACAGGGTACTACTTACCCTTGTGGCAATTGTAACATTTGCCAATATATGATCGCCTCTGACAGTTTTGTCAACCCAAGGGACTCCAGAAAAATTCGCCTCAAACATGTTAATTGTCATACCCAAAATGCCATCTATGCTCTTATTTGTAAATGTGGGAAAACATGCGTTGGCCAAACTGGCCAAGAACTATGCAAACGTATTCAGCAACATTTATCAAACATTGCTTTTGCACATCATGATAGGACCAAGGGAGAAAATCCATTGATCTTGGATGATCATCAAAGCAGTACTACAGGTCTACAAGTTGTTGGACTAGGTTGGGTACACAATTACCTGAGGGGGAGCCCCATCACTCCACATTTTCTCCGCCTTGAATCCAGATGGATCTTTGATCTTGACTCCTTGACACCAGATTGAATGAATGAAGAACTCACGTTCACAGGATTTCATAAGTAATTTTATTTTTGTTTTTGGGTAATTTGTCTAATTCACATATTTTTACTAATATGGTTGCGTGGTCACTCTCACTTTCTCTTGTTTTTTCTTTCTTGTTTTCTTTTCTTTTGTTTTTTTTCACTCTTTTTCTATTCACTGATTTACAAAAAACTTTCATCATTATTTTCTTTCCTTTTTTTGTAATTAATTATTTGTCACTAAAATAATCTTGTAGAAGGCCTGCACAGTAAAATATCTATTTTTGCAGATGACACTAAACTGTGTAAAGTAATTAACACTGAAGAGGACAGTTTTCTGCTACAGAGGGATCTGGATAGATTGGAGGCTTGGGCAGAGAAATGGCAGATGAGGTTTAACACTGACAAATGTAAAGTTATGCACATGAGAAGGAATAATGCAAGTCACCCGTACATATTAAATGGTAAAACACTCGGTAACACTGACATGGAAAAGGATCTAGGAATTTTAATAAACAGCAAATTAAGCTGCAAAAACCAGTGTCAGGCAGCTACTGGCAAGGCCAATAAGATAATGGGTTGCATCAAAGGGGCATAGATGCCCGTGATGAGAAAATAGTCCTACCACTTTACAAATCACTAGTCAGACCACACATGGAGTACTGTGTACAGTTTTGGGCTCCTGTGAACAAGGCAGACATAGCAGACCTGGAGAGGGTTCAGAGGAGGGCAACTAAAGTAATAACTGGAATGGGGCAACTACAGTACCCTGAAAGGTTATCAAAATTAGGGTTATTCACTTTAGAAAAAAGACGACTGAGGGGAGATCTAATAACTATGTATAAATATATCAGGGGTCAGTACAGAGATCTGTCCCATCATCTATTTATCCCCAGGACTGTGACTGTGACGAGGGGACATACTCTGCGTCTGGAGGAAAGAAGGTTTGTACACAAACATAGAAAAGGATTCTTCACTGTAAGAGCAGTGAAACTATGGAACTCTCTGCCTGTGGAGGTGGTGATAGTGAGTACAATAAAGGAATTCAAGAGGGGACTGGATGTATTTCTGGAGTGTAATAATATTACAGGCTACAGCTACTAGAGAGGGGTCGTTGATCCAGGGAGTTATTCTGATTGCCTGATTGGAGTCGGGAAGGAATTTTTTTCCCCTTAAGTGGAGAAAATTGGCTTCTGCCTCACAGGGGTTTATTGCCTTCCTCTGGATCAACTTGTAGGAAACAGGCTGAACTGGATGGACAAATGTCTTTTTTCGGCCTTATATACTATGTTACTATGTTACTATACTACTAAAATTGTCACAATTTTTTCTTTAAAAGTTTTTTTTTGCATCAATTTAACCTTCACTTCTTCAGCTCTTACAGACGGACACATGGTCTACACAACCTTGGATATTATATAAATTATATTTGCTACTTTCACTTGTTTCGGTTTTTAAAAAAAATTTTGGGTCCTTTTGGAACTGTCATTTTACTTGATGTCTTGGTCTTTTGACCACATGTATTGTGCCATATTTACAAACAATATTCAACAAATATAGGACATAACTTCATACACAGTTAAATGGGGAGGGAGATTGATTAATCCCTGTTATGCTTCTGGCTTCACATCATTTTTGTGCAGTATGTTTCAAATGTGCTATTGGGGCTTTTTACCTTATAATAACAATTTACTATGGTGACATCATTACTTTATATTGATTTGTAATTTATTATATATATGTATGGATCTTGATGAACTCTCTTGTTTTTTATGGTATTTATTGGAGAATAAATCATGTTTTGGGGATTTAACACATTATCTTATTTAATCATGTGTGAAATTGTAAAATGTATTGATTGTAATATACTTTATGTGTTTAATTATTATTTTTATTATTTGCACTACATTTATTTTTATTTGGGGTATTTATTTTCTTCCTTTATAATTATTTATCTTATAGAATTTTTAGATTAAGTCATAGTTAATCATGTTATCATATATATCCTCTTTCTATGCATATATTTTTTCATTATTCTCTTTTATGTCTGCAAGTTACCATTTCTAGATACCATATCCATTTCTTGAGTGGAGCGCATATGCGTTCCACTCCAGCACTGTATGTTCGCTCCTTTACCACATGTGATGGGGGACTTCCGTACCGCGATCATGTGCACTCGCACTTTAACATGCTGCCCGTGGAACGCATTTGCGTTCCACGTTCAAGAGAGTCATCTCCGATCAAATTACTTTTCACATCCCCCTACATCCTGCTCGGGAAGCCAGAAGGATGACAGGAATACTTCTTTTTCAGGTGATTTTTATAAACTATTGATCACTACTTATTATTATGTCTTATATAAAGGACTTTGGGGCACATAGGCATTTTCCCCTGAAGATGCTGGACTTCACCGGCCATACACGTGGGGTGTCAATTTTTTGACTCAGGCCCTCCTAGAAAGTCCTAGGCTGACATTTTGCATGTCACATTATTATTCACTTATTGTGGAATTTTGTTTAAATCTTTGCTTTGTACTATTGGTCATTGTCATTCTGGACTGTACATGGACCCCGGTGGGAGCTGTGTTTGTGTCTGGTCTTATTTAGTATCAGCACATGGTATATTGTATAAATTTTTTTAATCATGTCTGTGTGTTTTTGTAGCCTAATAAAATGTATACATTGTTTTTATATCTAGTGGATGTGCACTTCATTAGGGTTTTCTTGGGCCATGTGGCCTGTTTTAGGTATATATGTGTTGATTTGAACCTCCAGTGCACTCCACTATACTTGCAGTGTGCCCCCAATTCATTGTTTATAGAGTATTTGGTTTTATACCTTGTATTGTAGATAAGGTTTTGTAATTGGGGTGAAACAGAGTTCTAATCCTACTGATTTTAGGTTGTTCACATTGTTGTATACATAAGTAATTCCATTAATCTTTAATTCTGTAATTGGGGTAATATTGGGGTAATATTGCGGTCGGATACTACTGGTTTTGAGATGAACAAGTTCTGTAGCAATCTATGTGGAATCAGTAGATGGTGTGAAAAGAATGTGCTCTTTCACTCTATAGTAGAAGCTTGGGCCACAACACAGTTAAGTCCATTGTACCTGACATTAAATTGACCTGTAAGGCTGAATTCACACTTCACTTCATTATATGGTCAGTTTTGATCAGTTACAGGTCCAAAACTGACCAAATAATTTATTGATTTGCAACAACATTTAGGTAGGTGGTATATGGCAAAATAACATCTACATTTGCTCAGTTTTCCTTCCTTTGAGGGATATCTGGCTTTCATTGTGTTGTAGACCCATAACTGGGGCTCCACATTTATTTTGCATATTAATGTCGGTATCTAAGGTTTCCCAGTAGAACATTGCCCAGAATATCATACTTCCTCCACTGACCTTCTTTCCATAGTGCATTCTGGTGCCATATCTTCTGCAGGTATACACCCAGCCATCCACCTGATGTAGTGGTAATGTGCTCATTGTATGTGCCTTTGGTGATAGAAGGAAGTTGTCTTGGGTACCTTTATGTAGCTCTACATTGTGCAGCAAGCTGTGATGCACTGTGTATTCTGACACCTTGCTATCATAGCCAGCAGAAACTTTCCACTTTACATTAGGGCAGCATTCAAATCTGACCCTCAAGACTTTTCAATACAGTACATCTCCCTTCCTAATATGTTCTACATTCAGTCCAATCTAGTTCAGAACTGTGCTACCAGAATACATTCCAGGCCTTCAGGGAAACCACACATCAGCTACAGTATATTCCTGGCCCACTAGTACAGGGAAACCCTTTAGTTTAAACACAGTAATGCTCAGCTGACCACTGTTTACCCAACCAGGGTGACTATTCATTTAGACCCTGCAAACTCCAGAGAACTAACTATATGAATTGATTATAGACCTTGTAATTCATCATTTAAGCTGGAATTACAGGGGCTGACTGAACATCTAATTGTCGGGAAGGAAGAGTTGCTTCCGAAATTAGCTGCTCGCTCAGTGAAGGAGGCCGCTGCATTTATATGCAGAGATCTCCTTCACCGTATAAGGACGATGGATCGCTATTGTTAACCTGAAAAGAAATATATACAAGTTCAACAAAATATACTGTATACAGTGCAAAAGTATTCACCCCATTGACTTTTTTCGTGTTTTGGTGCCTCACATCTTGGAATTAACATGGATTGTTTGAGGATTTGCATAATTTAATTTACAGAACATGTCCACAACAACTATGAAGATGTTTTTTTTTTTTTTTATTGTGAAGCAAACAACAAATAAGACAAAATAACAGAAAAAGTCAATGTGCATAACTATTCACACCCCTAAAGTCAATACTTTGTAGAGCCACCATTTGCGGCAATAACCGCTCGAAGTCGCTTTGGATAAGTCTCTATGAGCTTGCCACATCTTACCACTGGTATTTTTGCCAATTCCTCCTTGCAAAACTGCTCAAGCGCTTGCAAATTTGGTGGTTTGCGCTTGTGAACAGCAATCTTTAACTCTGACCACAGATTTTCAATTGGATTGAGATCTAGGTTTTGACTAGGCCACTCAAGTGTTGCTTTAGCAGTGTGTTTGGGGTCATTGTCTTGCTGGAAGGTGAACCTCCATCCTAGCCTCAAATCTGGCACAGAGTGGTACAGGTTTTGCTCAAGAATATCCCTGTATTTAGCACCATCCATCTTTCCCTCAACTCTGACCAGTTTTCCAGTCCTGGCTGCTGAAAAACATCCCTACAGCATGATGCTGCCACCACCACGTTTCACTGTGGGGATGATGTTCTTTGGGTGATGTGATGTGTTGGGTTTGTGCCAGATATAGTATTTTATTTGATGGCCTAAACGTTCAATTTTAGTCTCATCAGACCGGAGCACCTTACTCCTACATTTTGGGAGTCTCCTACATGCCTTTTCGCAAACTTACAACGTGCCTTTTTGTTTTTTTGCTAAAAGTAATGGCTTTCTTCTGGGCACCTACCCCAATTTACAGGAGCTACTAGTGAAGGGGCGCCGCTTGTTTGCCCATTTCCGAAAGTTGTCCACTGCTTCCGGTCTTTCAACGCTGCAGCAGCGCTTGCAGCTTCCAGCTCACCGACTTTTGTGTGACATGAGCACGCGGTGGAACTCTACATTCTACATGTTGGCCAGGCTTTGTGAGCAGCAGAGTGCAGTTGTGGAATACCAGCTGCAACATGGTCGTCGCTTTCCAGTCAACTGCCACTATTCACAAGCGAGGAATGGGCATTGATGTCAGACCTATGTGAGGTTTTAAAAACTTTGATGAATCCACACAAATGGTTAGTGTTGATAACGCTATTATCAGCGTAACCATCCCACTGCTGTGTCTACTCAAACGATCGCTGCTCACAATTAAGGAGGATGCTTTGAATGTGGCAGACGAGGTCATGGGGAGATGACACAGGGTGATAGCCAGACCTCCCGCAGTTCGTCTTCTCAGTGATAATTTGGCCATGAAGAGGAGGAGGAGATGGAGATACTTGCCTCTGCTACAGAGGCTAGTACCCATGGAACTTTAATTCCATCTGGTCAGCATGGAAGGGCAGAAGAGGAGGAGGAAAATGAGGGTATGGAGAGTCATCCTGAAATTGACATCGACATCTTGCCAGTTGGTGCTCTGGCACACATGGCTGACTTCATGTTAGGCTGCCTTTCCCGCGAACCTCACGTTATATGCATTTTAGGTAAAACAGATTATTGGATGTTCACCCTTCTTGACCCCGCTACAAAGAGAACTTCTCATGTCTTATTCCTGTGGTGGAGAGGACCATACAGAATATATATGCCCTCACCTCCAATGCTTTATACGGTCTGCTCACCTGCAGGCCATCACTGCAATGTTTTATGGGGTTCACTAGGCTTCAGGCTCTCACCTCCAATGCTTTATAAGGTCTTCTCACCTGTAGGCCATCACTGCAATGTTTTATGGGGTTCGCTCACCTTCAGTCCCTCACCTCCAATGCTTTATAAGGTCTGCTCACCTGCAGGCCATCACTGCAATGTTTTATGGGGTTCACTAGGCTTCAGGCCCTCACCTCCAATGATTTATACATCTGCTCACCTGTAGGCCATCACTGCAATGTTTTATGGGGTTCGCTAGGCTTCAGTCCCTCACCTCCAATGCTTTATAAGGTCTGGTCACCTGTAGGCCATCACTGCAATGTTTTATGGGGTTCGCTAGGCTTCATGCCCTCACATCCAATGCTTTATAAGGTCTGCTCACCTGGAGGCCATCACTGCAATGTTTTATCGGGTCCGCTCACCTTCAGTCCCTCACTACAATTGTTTATTGGGTCTGCTCACCTTCAGGCCCTCAACTATAATGTTTTAGAGGGTAACCAGCACGTCCTTGCTTCAAAAGTTTTTGAGGGTCACGAGTAGGCCATCAATGAAAATTTTTCAAGGGTGTTTATGATTCCCTCCTTTATGTGTAATAAAGGGTGTATTGGAGTGCCGATTCCTTGAAATTTTTGGCTGCCCTTTCATTTAGTGCATAGGCTTTATGAGTGCAGCAGTGTACCTGAACAACTGTAGCACCATGGAAATGAGGCCCTTTTATGTGATATACAGGCTTTAATGGAGTGCTTCTTCCTTGTAATTGTTGGCAGCATTTGCACTGTATATACAATTGAATATACAGGAATGACAACAATTTTACCTCTAAAAATGTATTTTCTTTTTAGGGGCGTGATTTTGTCACTATGTAAAAGTGGCGGACAACTGGGACAATATGGTTCCCAGCAGCGACATTGGAGTCCAAGATGCAACCAGACATGGTCCCCATGCTGTTCCAGATCGATTTCAGTGGTGTTTCTGTCAATTTCTGAGATTCTCCACTGGACCAGGCACCTCCACTCATCCGAGCAAGGGGTGCCTGGTTGTCTTCCATTGACTTCCATTATACTCGGGTGCTCGGCTGAGTGCACGAATATCACTATGTGTTTGGACCGAGTACCTGAACACCCGAACACTTTGGTGCTCGCTCATCACTATCCTACACCATTATAAAGGCTCTCTGCAGCCAAGAAATAGTAGTTTTTAAAGCTGATTCGCCACAAATAAATTTGGATCGAACCAAATTTTTGATCTGTTACAAGAACAACCCAAAAAATGACCTTGTCTTTTGAGCATCTGCCTTCAAATGGTCATGAGAAAGTCCTGATGCAAAATAAGGGCCATATGATAGAGGCCTTATGGATGCTCCAAAGACAGGATCCGTTGTGTTATTATTTTTTCTGTCGTTCTGTCAGATCAGAAGAAGGGTAAAATTAATGGTGATGTCAACAAGGCCAAACATGGACACTAGTGGCACCATCACAGAGGGTGGCAACAGTGAGAGGAGTCAACATAATGGCCCAGTGACAGAGTGAGGAGGGTGGCAACTGCATGAGGAATCAACATACTGGCCCAATCACAGAGTGGTGAGGGTGGCAACCGCATGATGAGTCAACATAGTGGCCCTGTCATGGAGTAGAGAGGATGGCAACCACATGAGGTGCCAGAATAGTGGCCCAATGACAGAGTGGGAAGGGTGGCAACCGCATGCGATATCAACATAGCTGCCCGGTCACCCAGAATAATCTAGTCTGATGTATCAACAGGGGAGTAGTTATAGGGGGTGCAGAGGTAGCAGTCGCTACTGGGCTCAGTAGCCTGAGGGGCCCAAAAACCTTGTTCCAAGGGTTATAGAAAGTGCCTGCTGGTGAAGTTACACCTCTTTCTGCTTGGGATTCTTTACTTTGGCTCGGCACAAGCCATCAGTTCTCTGAAAGGTGCAGTAAACCACATGGAAAAGGAGGGACTGTAGTATCAGCAACTTGGCCAGGAGTACGTTCAGCTTCTGCTCCATTAGATGAGTGCACAGATATTGTTGTCTTTTTGTAATCACCTCGGTTATCGATTGCTGGTGAAAAGGATAACAAGAAGGAGGAACATCAGGACCAGTAGATGATGGGAAGGAAAGACAAATCCTTTCTGCGGTGGTGGAGCCTTGCTTGATGGAGAAGGGGTGTGGGCCACTGGGAGATGCATGGGTTGCTGTGTCAAGCTGTACAACAACATTAGCGCCATGATTTTCCCAGGCCATTTTATGGTGATGCTGCATATGTTGATGCAGGGGCATGTTTGAATATTGGCACCCTGGCCACTCTTCACCTGCTGCCCACAAATTCTACACACGGCCACTCTGACATCCTCCGACGACTTGATGACAAATTCTCACACAGGCACACCACTGCATGCTGACTGCCTGCTGCCGCTGCCTCTATGAGCCCATGCACCGCATGTTATTGATAGGTAGGCTCATGAGTATCAGACGATCTACCTCGGGCACGTTGGGCTCCAGACCTCAGACTGCTGCCACCCTGATGACTCATGGTCTTGCTAGCACCTTTCTGGCTCAGCCTAACATGCAAGCCTCCACCCTCATCCCCTGATAAGGTTGATTAAGTTCCGTCTTCACCCAACTCCCATGTGCAATCAGCTACTTCATCATCCAATATTGTCTGCACGTCACTGATCTCAGGGCCACATACCTGACCACTCGCAACACCAGCTCCCACACGACTCGCGTCGCTACTTGCCTGCCTACTCTCCTCCACATATTGGCTGCCCAGTAGCTGCTGACTTTCCTCCAGAAGCTTATTCTCACTGAAATATGAAGGTGAGCCTAAGGCATACAATACTTCTTGAGCAGAGGATGAACAGAAAATGAAAGAGGCAGGTTCAGGACAGGTGGGGATACGGAGCTTGTTCCTGGGACATGCTAACTAAGCGTGGTATCAGAGGAACCCACCGACTCCTGGCTGGGGATGTCTGATCTCACTTGAGATGATGTTGAAGACAGAGTTAACCACTCAAGGACAGCTGGGTTACTGGTGAGAACAGAACTGCTGCATGACCCTGGCAGCTCTGGTCTGTTGCTGTGACTGCTGCTACCACCCCCCCACCCCTTCTACTGCTGCTACCTCTGCCAGCTCCAGAAACATTTTTGCAACTGCCTTCCTTAGAAGGGCCTGGCACCTGTCTTTCGGACATACTGTACTGTAACAGTAACTGTTAGTATGAAAAACAGTAGTATCAGGCCTCGATTTAACCCCAAAATCAAGGATGAATGGATTTACTTATGTATAAAAGAATGTGAACACCCAAAATACAGTAGTAGTAGTAGTAGGCTGCAATTTCAGCCCAATTACATAATCAAGGATGAACGGAATTATTTATGTAAAATAAAAATGTGAACCCCCAAAATCTTTAGTATCAGGCTGCCATTTCACCCCAGAATCAAGGATTAACAGATTTACAGTAGTTATGTATAATAGAATGTGAACCTCCCCCACAAAAATCAGTAGTATCAGACCGCAATTTCACCCCAATATCAGAATTAAGGATTAATGGAATTACTTATGTAGAAAAGATTGTGGACATCCTAAAATCAGTTGTATTAGAACACTTTCTAACCCCAATTAGTGCAGCAAGGTGTAAAAGAATAGTTCCTATTAGCCACACTTTACACTCTTTAATTGGCCCATGCTCTCTGCCAACAGTGTGGATAATGGCTCCCTATTATATCCCTACACTATCAGTAAGCTGTACCTGGACGGTTCAATAGTAATTTTTGGTGAACAAAGTCTTTCCTAAACACTGTCTCTAGTGACTGTAACGTCCCTCCCCAGAATAAGGCTTTTTAAAGGGGTGTGACATCACAGACATCACTGATTGGCTGGCTACACAACATTATGGGTGATCCCTCATTCCTGAGCTTCCTACTTTCTGTGCAAAAAAGGGTAGTTCCAGCACCAATTACCGTAAAAGCTTCTTTATTCCAAAATTTCAGAAATAGGTACGTTCACATTGACAGACTTGTTGACGCGTTTCAGACTATACAGTCCTTAATCATAACACTCAGAGTGTTATGATTAAGAACTGTATAGTCTGAACGCTGCCAACACTTGTAAGCTTAGCTCACTTATGCAGGACGCCGTGGATTCAGGTGTCACGAACATGACTTGGAGTCTGAAAATATGCAGGGCACACTAGCCGTAAAGCTTTATTCCAAATTTCAGACATAGAATGCTCACAGTGACAGGCTGACGCTGCTTCAGACTATACAGTGGTTAATAATAACACTCTGAGTGTTATGATTAAGGACTGTATAGTCTGGAAACGTCAACAAGCCTGTCAATGTGAACGTACCTATGTCTGAAATTTTGGAATAAAGAAGCTTTTACGGTAATTGGTGCTGGAACTACCCCTTTTTTTGCATATTTTCAAGACTCCAAGTCATGTTCCGTGACACCTGAATCCACAAGGCGGTCCTGCATAGGTGAGCTGGAAGCACAAGTGTTTCTGTGCTTCCTACTTTCTCTTTGTAACATTATCAGCAGCCATTTTAGAAAAAATCTGATCAATTTCCACGAAACACAAGGAAAGTAATTTTTTCCTGAAATTCAAATTGAATAGTGTTGGGCACGAATAATAGCTTTGCATATTTTAGTTTAGAATATTACCACTTCGAGAATTCGCAAAGATTTCGAATATAGGGCTATATATCTAGATTTTTTCCCCCTCTGAATAAGTTACACATATTGCGCAAAAATATGCACATCATTATTGCCGATTTGCGCAATCGTCAATATACTATATCGGAGCACTTTATCTGCATAGAAAGCTATTGTAATGTTCTGTCTTGCCAACCATTTTCTCCAGTCTCAAGAAACTTCTAGCAGCTTGAAAAATGTAGCAATAGTGACCCACACCTGTGTTAGCGCGCAATACGCGCATATTACATTGCCGATTTTCGCAATTAAGAAAATATTCATGACTTCTCGAATTCGCAAATTTATGATGAATATTCGCCCAAATATTCACAAAATATTGCAAATTCGAATATTGCCGCTGCCACTCATTACTAAAATCGAATTCCACTTCGTCAACCTCAATTCGCTCAACACTAAATGCAGCATCTGAGAGGTTCATTGATTGGGGCGGCACAATTGCCGTTTCCTGTCATTGCACCCGCTATTTTCAAATAAATGCACTTTTTTTTGTAAAATTTGGCGAAGCAGACGAATCAAATTTCAGAGAACGTCGCTCATTTCTAATTATAAATATATATATTTGCTAAGGTCTCTTTCTTTCTTTAAAATTGCATACAGTCTAATTTGTCTGTATTTACTTCATTATGTTCATTTCAAAATGTTTAATAGTGCAATAACAATATGTGGATATTAGAGGATTAAGATTGACCTGCCTTGCCATCCTTACTAGTAAAAGTAGCACAAATGTTCAAATTGTATCATCGTTCAAATGAAAATTGCCAATTACAAAAGCTATCAAGACTTTTTTTTTTTAATGTGTAACTTTTGAATGGTGGTGAATGAATCTGTAATACCTTTATTTGGCTTAGGACAACAGTAAATTTTATTTGACTGTGATTTGTGAGTTTTTGTTGTTTTTTTCTTGTAATTTTTTCATCATCATTTAATTTTTGCTATAATGAAAATCAGCACTCTGGGCAGTGACTTCTTCCTTCTTCCTTTAGGCTTATATAGAGTAGCTAATCTTAATATGTCAAATTGTAAAGTGTAGAGTAAGAATGGAGCTTGGTTAAGATTTTTTAAATTGCATACTACTTCAGAACACCTGTTGAGACTGTACTGTAATCTACGAGTAATCTACTGTTTTTGGTTGCAGCTGTACTCTAATATAGCAGAAACAATAAAACAGCCAGTGCTCAAAATTAAAGTACCTAAAGATGGTCACTTAAATTTGCTTTGAAGTCCACAACTGGACTTCACCTTTAATTTTTTTTTTTTACCATTTACCTTTTAAGCACTACTGTTTCAAAGCCAACAATTATTGTACAGTACATTGCTTCACTTTCTTAAGGCCATGGTTTGTTAATATTCTACAAAATCCCAGGATACAACTATAGGACAGAATTTAAATCTATGAACATGAGGCAATCATGCTCAGCAGAGTATAGCAATAATTATAATAGAGATTAAATAAAAATAATTAGAAAATGCTCATCTAGTTTTGATGTATTAATTATTCTGACCCTGTTCTATTCGGAGTCTAATTATCTGGTTCAGTGGAAATGCCAAGATTTCTACAACTCATAAAAATTACATAGAAGTAATTATGTCAGCAAACTAAACACTATTCATTTACCAAAGCTTTTAGGAACATATTTGAATATACTTTTAACTATTTTTGCTCACAATTTCTTTTCATATGTAATTAAGCAGGTTTGTTAAGTAAATCATTTAGGAAAAGGTGCAATCAATCGGTAAATAAACTTTAAAAGTTCCAATATTTGCTTTTAAGTTGACACCTTTCCGTTGACTATAATGAAACATTTTTTATAGAGTTCATTCATTCATCATATGAAAATCTTTAGTGGGAAATACTTTAAAATGTACCGAACTCTGAATGGGAAATTAAAATGAGGTTTAAACCTATAATGTATTCCCAAGGGACATGTTACTTGGAACTGTTTTGTTTAATACAATTTCCTAATAGTGTTGAGCGCGAATATTCGAATATCGAATTTTTTTAGCGAATATCGGCACTTCACTAATTCACGAATATTTCGAATATTTCGCTATTTCGAATTTTTTTTTATTTTTATTGTTATATTATTTTCTTTCCCACTTCCCAAAAGTACTGTAGTTCTTACCTGTCCTTAGGATTCCTGGCTTCCTGGCTGCTCCAGTCAGTGCCCGTTGCCGTTTCTGCCGACTTCCGTGCTCATGAAGCGTCCCCATCACCTTGGGAACGTCTCCATACTAAAATGTACTGTCGGATTTTAGAATTACGTTGAAATCGCAATGCGATTAATATAACTTGAATTAATCACATTGCAATTTTAACTTAGACCTGGTTTACTATGGTTGACTTGGTAGAATTAGCGAATATGACAAATGTATTCGTCATATTCCTCAAAACGAAGATAACAAAGTATTCTCCATCTTCGTTTTAGCTACCTATTTGTCAACTTCGCTAATTCTAGCAATCAAATAGGAAAGTTGACTGTAGAGACAGCTGTGTTTAATTCGCTATGTGATTATATTATGAATATTATTATTATTATTATTATTATTATTATTTTTAATAAATAGAATAATTATAATAATTATCAAGTATTATAATTATTCTATTTATTTAAAAAAAAGCAAAGTAATATAATTGCATAGCGAATTAAACACAGCTGTCTCTATAGTCAACCTTCCTATTTGATTGCTAGAATTATCGAAGTTGACGAATATGGAGCAAAAACAAAGATGGAGAATACGTCGTTATCTTCGTTTTGAGGAATAAGACGAATACATTCGTCATATTCGCTAATTCTACCAAGCCAACCATAGTAAACCAGGTCTAAGTTGAAATCGCAATGCGATTAATTCAAGTTATATTAATCGCATTGCGATTACAACTTAGCACTGCTATATTACATATTAGGCTAGAATTAACGAATATTGAATATAGCAGTGCTAAGTTGAAATCGCAATGCGATTACTTCAAGTTATATTAATCGCATTGCGATTTCAACTTAGCACTGCTATATTCCATATTCGTTAACTTCGTTAATTCTAGCAAGCTGACCCATTAGAAACCCAGCTCTAAGTTGAAATCGCAATGCGATTAATATAACTTGAATTGATCGCATTGCGATTTCAACTTAGACCTGGTTTACTATGGTTGGCTTGGTAGAATTAGCGAATATGACAAATGTATTCGTCATATTCCACAAAACGAAGATAACGAAGTATTCTCCATCTTCGTTTTTGCTCCATATTCGTCAACTTCGATAATTCTAGCAATCAAATAGGAAGGTTGACTATAGAGACAGCTGTGTTTAATTCGCTATGCGATTATATTACTTATTTTATTTTTTTTAATAAATAGAATAATTATAATACTTGATAATTATTATAATTATTCTATTTATTAAAAAAAAAATAATAGTATAATCGCATAGCGAATTAAACACAACTGTCTCTACAGTCAACTTTCCTATTTGATTGCTAGAATTAGCGAAGTTGACGAATAGGTAGCTAAAACGAAGATGGAGAATACTTTGTTATCTTCGTTTTGAGGAATATGACGAATACATTTGTCATATTCGTCATCTTTGCTAATTCTAGATATCAAACCAATAGGAAAGTAGCCTTAAGTTACAATCGCAATACGCGATTATTTAAATCGCATATTAATCGCAATAACTAGAATAATGACAAATATTAGATTTCGACAAATATGAAACGAATATTTATTCTATTGAATATTCGCGAATTTTGTCCACAGCGAATATGGCACCTGCCGCTCATCACTATTTCCTAAAAGAATGGGTATGATTCAGAATTATGGGCGGTTCACCACGTCAATCTACTACCATTAAGGAACTTATATATAATTTTCAGCCTATGGCACATGTCATATAGTACAATAAAGTATACAGTTGTAACATCGCTAGCTCTCCCACTGGAATCGAGTGAGCGCATAGCGATATCGAAATTTAAATCGCAAACCCGAAGTGTCTAAATAGACCATTGAGAAATTTCAGGGTGCAATGTTGGTTTGGGAACACCAGATGGCGCATGGAACTGCAGTCAGCATTAGTATTTGAACCCGAAAGTTCAGTAGATTCTGGCGCTGAAGAGAACTGTAGCGGCATTACAGGGAGGAGAGAGTCTACACTGGAGCGCTGCCCTACAGTGTTTCCATGGCTTTTCCATGCTTAATATTCGCTATATTGATAAATATTCTTGTCCTACAATATGACGAATATTCTAAAAAACGAAGTTATAGCAATATAGCGAATATGACGAATATTCTAAAAAACAAAGTTATAGTAATATATCAAATATATTCGTTATTTAGAATATTCATCTTTTTTCAATGTGCACTGTTATTCCACTTTGGCATACTCCTCCCCGACAAGCGTCCCTGTCACCATGGGAACGCCTGTGGGTTTAAATATACCATCGGATCTGAGTTTTCACGATCTCAGCACTGTATACTATTGGGTTGGCTTGGTCGAATAGACAAAGATAGAGAATATAGCGCTATATCCGCTATATTCGACATTCAACAATTCTACCAAGCCAAGAGTTACTTACGGTTGGGTTGGTAGAATAGTCGAATATATAGCGAATATAGCGCTATATTCTCTATCTTCGTCTATTCGACCAAGCCAACCCGATAGCATACAGACCTTATGCGACGCTATTCACGGGCATATGTAATTGACTATTTGTCGCATAACATAAACTATCCTACATAAAGAGGAAATTATAAATCAGTAATGAGAATCGTTACTGATTTATAATTTTACTCTTTATGTACGATAGTTTATGTTATGCGATAAATTGGCAATTAAATATACGGGGTAATCGCGTCGCATAAGGGCTTTAAGCTACTATATGCTATTTGGTTGGTTTGGTTGAATAGACGAAGATAGAGAATATAGCGCTATATTCGCTATATTCGACTATTCTACCAAGCCAACCAAATAGTGATTGTAGTAATTTTTACTATCAAAAAATTTGTGATAGTAAATTACTAGCACTAATTTAGTGATATTAAAGTAAATTACTATTATCACTAATGGGTTCCGATGTATAAAAAAATTAATATTCGTTTTAACAATTATATCTTAATATATTCAAAATATTAGCAAATTTACGAAGTTGTTCTTGGTCGAAATTGTTCTTTGAAATAAGGGGCAATTGGCCGCCTTATAGAAGATATAGAGGCAGCATCAGTGGTATTATGCCAAAAATAAATTGAGCTGTGTTACCAGCTTTAGAACAAAATGTTACTTATACATTTGTCTGGATATGGTTATCAGGGTAATATTTAATAAACACTAAAAATAAACAGCAACATGTTGCAGTACTTGCAATTTATTTACATCTCTGCTTGCTGTCAGTGAATTGGTGAATTGGAAACACTGCTTGCTCACAACCCACTAAAACTGGTGCAGGACTCGTTGCAGTGGGTAAGAGCTCTCTTGTAATGAGGCTGATTTGAGTCTTGGACTATAAAGTAGATTGTGCTCATTCAGCATCTTTCTTTTCCCTATAAAAACATATGCAGGGTGGTTGAAGGGGGCAATAATTGACAGTACAGTAGCTGACAATTGACTTGTGGAACCAATGAAAACTTGCATTCTCCTTAGCTTCGAAGATGACTCACACATGCAAAGTTACATCAGTATAATTGGTGTGGATTTTACAATCAGGACTTTATAATTATAGTGGAAAGTATTTTTAGTATAATGCAGTATAATAAAGTATAATACATTTTAATTGGGTAAATACTAGTGATTAGGGTTGAGCGAAGTGTAAAATTGGGATTCGTACCGGATTTTATGGTATTCGGTACCCGGACCCGGACATTTTAATGTATGTTCGGAATCGAGTCCGATGTTCGTCAATTTAATGGCGCATTTTAAAAGCTGCAGTGCAGCCAATCAACAATCGTTTAACACTAGTTTCTGTTGTCCCTTCATTGTTGCCACTTTTAACCACTTCAGGGCTGGCCATTAAGAGTAGGCTTCAGTGGGACGTGTCTTGACGCAGAGGGACAGTCTATTAAGGACCAACAGATACCCTGCCCCCAGGCATAAACGTGAACCGGGGTACAAATGCTGCTCAGCTAAACAGGCAGCCATGTTAACTAAGGGCTGCTATTTTTCAGATTCATTACACATGTGCATTGCAGCTCCGGAGATGCAGCGTGGTGGGGAGATCGTGGGATGCTTGTGAATATGTTATGTATACCGAATTATAGTAATGTGTGCACATACTTACCCTCCTGGTGGGTGTAGACCACCTCTTTCTCCTCCTCTTCTGGAGCTGGGGGGGCCGAATCTGGTGGCTGGGAAGTTCTGGCCTCCTCCGTCTCAACTTCCTCCGTAGTGCTAACATCTGGGGGGGAAGTGTCCTCAATATTTTCTGAGGGTCCTTCATCTTCTCCCACCGCCTGCTCCTCACACTCCTCCTCCTCCATGGACACCTCCTCTAATTATTATTTTTTCTTTTGTGGTGGAGAATGGAGGGAACGGGTTGACCTATAATAATGACACAATGTTAAGAATTTAGACAAACAACTCAGAACAGGAAATAGAAAAGACCGGCACTCGCTTGTAGTTTTTCTAATGCTGGTTTATTGTCACATATTATAAAGCATATTGACGCGTTTCTGCACTGTGTGTGCTTTCTTCAGACTGTCTATGCTTTATAATATGTGACAATAAACCAGCATTAGAAAAACTACAAGCGAGTGCCGGTCTTTTCGATTTCCTGTAGCAGCCTGGGACGTCCGCCCGCCCGCTGACACCTGCACCGCCGCGATTCTAAAGCAGTGCCGACCATTTAAACTTTTTTGAAACAACTCAGAACAGTGATTTTAACGGTGACTGGCACTTTAACAGTGACTTTCACGGTGACCGGTCTTTAGCTGTGAATTCCACAGCCAGATTACGTGATGAGTTATGAAATTTGAGTTAGGAGGTTGTGTGTTAACGATCCTACATCTGTATGGATTAGAAGCATAACAGAATATATACATTACTGAGTGTTGTAGAGAGAGATACAAAATTCATGTAAGCATTGTACTTCGACATAATCGCTTACTATACTCGTTAACCAGATCTGGGTGTAGGCTCTTCAGGTCGCAAAACTTTTTTTGGATAGCTTTGTGATCATGCCAGATCCTACTTTTTAATTTTAATTCGGTCCGGACAGACCGTAGGATGGCCTCTTTCTCAGAAGCGCTGCTCCAAAAAGCGCTGAAGGATAAAGATGCAAGCATATAATCCCAATTTTTTTATTATACAAATATTCCAAAAAATATCCTATACAAAAAAGCAAAAAGTACTGTATGTATTGCACGGCAGGAAAATGGATGTGCTATGTGTGCATGTGATAGATATTTATCTGTTGTCCAATGTCCACACTGTACATGCTACTGACATAGTGCTGTGAAGTAAGAAAAATACTCAGTGCACAATCAGTAGTATCTACTATTGGGGATGGCGGGCGGAGGAGGAATAAAAAAAAATTGAAAAACATTTGTATCAATGTAGTTCATATTTGCATAAGCGAATATTTTGCAACACTCAATCTATATATAAAAAAATTTCTAAGTAGATCGAGTGTTGCTAAATATTGTTCTGCCATGCATGCAATATGAAATAAAATACAGAGGGAGATTTATCAAACTGGTGTAAAGTAGAACTCGCTTAGTTGCCCATGGTAACCAATCAGATTCCACCTTTCATTTTTCATAGCTCCTTTGGAAAATGAAAGATGGAATCTGAATGGTTGCTATGGCCAACTAAGCCAGTTCTACTTCACACCAGTTTGATAAATTTCCCCCATAGTGCTGTACCTGTAATACAATATTACTTACAGTGAGAATAACTTTTTCTTCATCTTTTTTAAATCAATTTCACACCATATTCGGTATATTTGATGTTACTTCTGGCAGACTGCCAAACTCCACTGGTAGCAAAACTGAAACTGAAACCAGGGCACATGACATGTGACACAATTATGTCACTCATAAGATCGCATCCTTACGCGGTCATACATAATGGTCCCGCTTTTCGGCTACAAATTCGAATTTTGTGATAGTAAAAATTACTACTATCACTAATGGGTTGGCTTGGTAGAATTGTCGAATATAGCGAATATAGTGCTATATTCGCAATATTCGACAATTCTACCAAGCCAACTGTAAGTAACTGTTGGCTTGGTAGAATTGTTGAATGTCGAATATAGCGAATATAGCGCTATATTCTCTATCTTCGTCTATTCGACCAAGCCAACCCAATAGCATACAGCCATTATGCGACCCGATTCAGACGCATATGTAATTGACTATTTGTCGCATAACATAAACTATCCTACATAAAGAGGAAATTAAATTAAAGAGGATTCTCATTACTGATTTATAATTTTCCTCTCCATGTAAGACCCCGACAAGCTTCCCCGTCACCATGGGAACACCTGTGGGTTAGAAAATACCATCGGATCTGAGTTTTCCCTGAGATTGTGAAAACTCAGATCCAATGGTATATTTTAACCCACAGGCATTCCCATGGTGACGGGGACGCTTGTCAGGTGGAGTATGCCAAAGTGTAATAACAGTACACATTGAAAAAAAAAGACGAATTTTCTAAATAACAAATATATTCGCTATGTTGCTCTAACTTTGTTTTTTAGAATATTCGTCATATTGTAAGCCAAGAATATTTAGCAATATTGCGAATATTCTTAAAATACACAATTTCTGGACTTCAGATCTGGAAAAAATGTACCCTACAAAAAATGTAGCACTATTAGCTAAATTGCAGTATACATGTGTATTTTACGAATATTCGCTATATTGCTAAATATTCTTGTCTTACAATATGACGAAAATTCAAAAAAACAAAGTTAGAGCAATATAGCGATTATTTTTAAAATACACATATAGACTGAAATTTCACTAATGTAGTGCTTTAATCTTTTTTTTTTAGTCAAATTTTTTTTGTCTCTTCTGATTTCAGTCTATATGTGTATTTTACGAATATTCGCTATATTGCTATAACTTCGTTTTTTAGAATATTCGTCATATTCTAAAACAAGAATATATAGCATTATAGCGAATATTCGTCACTAGTGCTTGCGGTAGGACATCTGCAGATCCGCCCCACTTAGATTTGCAATAGTGATCTCTTTGAATTCGAGATTCAAATTCTACTGATTCATTTCGTACATTAGCTCAACACTGCCATCTGCTGGCCATCTACTGGCCTTGTTGAGTATTGCTATAGTGAAGGACTAGAAATCGCAGTTCGTTAATAACGATATGCGATTTTTGGGAGCGCAAGCGATGTTACATCTGTATTTGTAAATGTGTCATGTTCTAAGAAGCAAAAATTGGTAACCCTATAGAAAATGAAATAGTATTAAAGGCTGTGAAAATAAATTTTCCTCATGCTTTATGCGCAATGTAAAGGAAGATTGTGTACATTTTTTTTATTGGGAGATATTCACATCATTAGAGGTGGTGGCATATTACTAAGATGTGTCATAAGTTCCTAATCAGAAGGGGGACAACTACTTGGTCCCCAAGTAATAATCAGAATAAAGGAACCTAAATGCTAATTAAGCGATGCATCTTCTGTGCATATTTTAGTGTTATTCCCTTCCAGCTTGTGCAGGGAATTGCAACACAGTTCCATTTACATGAATGGAGAGTATTGCAGCTCCTTGCAATCATAATGGTAGTGTATAACTTACGTATATGTCTTAGCATTAAGCAATTGAAATAACTCTTAAATGCATTGGGTGAACTTTACCAAAACTTGTGTTTCACGGTGGAGCAAGATGTGCCAGAATTTTTATGAGGTGCACTCCACACATCTCCTCTAGTCCTTGCGCCAGAATCTGAAAGCTATGCTAGATAGATGCTGGAATAGGTTTTGGGCAAGGCATTACTTGCACCAAAAATTAGCATAAGTAATGGTAAATGTGTTGGCCTGCTTAGGTCTTTCCCCCTCCTGTCCATGTACTGCTCACTTTTTTTTACAAAAGGATCAAAAAATCACACGTTTGCGCAAAATGGGGTTTATTTGAAAAATAGCTACTTTTTGGTGCCACAATTCTTGTACTACTACTCTATAAATGGATGATAAATAGTGACAAGCGGCATAGGCAATTTTTGAATTTGCGATATTTGCCAAATAGCCGAATTTTCGCCATAAATTTGAGAATTCGTGATTGCAAAAATCGGCAATGTAATATGTGCGCATTACATGCGCAATTTCATTACCTATAACATATAATAAACAGACAATGACACAAAAGCTGTAAACCAAAAGCTGGGCATATACAAGCCACCAACCTATCCATGAGACAGGTACAGTCAGCATACATTACAATGGCAGCCTTGTGCACTATGAGACAACTAGTAATAATTACGCCTCGGATAAACCTCATGGGCTATGATACTGCCAAGCCCAACTTTACATTTTTTTTTATAAAACTAAAAAACTTACAATCAAATAATTTCATTCCACAATGTAGCAGCTCTAACACCTAAACATTTTCTTTCATTAATCAAATCTCTCCTGAACAACAAAATATTACAAACTTTCCATAATGCATTTTTCAAGCAGTTCACCATAGTCCATAATACCTGCTTCTTACCTATCTGCGGCACAGTACAAAGTCAATACATTACTAGTTTGTGATTCAAGAAGACCAGATCAAAACTATGCTTCAGCAACACACTCACCCTCCTCCATTAGTTCTGTGCATACTTACAATTCCACATTATGTGGGGAGAGGTTTCATCCATAACACAGTCACTTCTTGGACACTTTGCCGTTGACACCAGTCCTCTCCTGTGCTGAAAGGCTCTCGTCAGTAGACAATCCTGCATTACCATCCAGGCTAAGTCTTCTAAACAGTTTGAGAGGTAAGCGCAATTACACAGCTTCCAACATTCCAATAGTGATGAGCGGCATAGGCAATATACAAATTAGCGATATTTTGCCATTTTTTTGCCGTATATGCGCCATAAATTTGAGAATTCGTGATCTCCAGTCAATATTCATTTGATTGCGAAAATTGGCAATGTAATATATTCGCTATAAAAATTCGTGATTAGAATATTTGTGATCAACACTAAGGGATAGGCAAGGGTTAAGTGCCGATATTCGCAATAAATTCACGATAAATTAACGATTAGAATATTCGCGATCAACACTATTCACGAATACAAATATATAGCACTATATTCTAAATATTCGCGAATTCTCGAATGGCGATATTCACGATTAAATTCGTGATTCGAATATTCGCGTTCAACACTAATCTTCAACAAAGGCTCTATTTGTTTTTTATTAAATGAAAATTAGTTTACATGACAAAACAGTATAGAAAGGTTATTAAATACAATTTAGGACAATTAGAAAACTGAAAGTTTTTATGCAACCCTCCTAAGCAGTGAGAGAAGAGTTAGCTGGCACCCAAAAAAAAAAATCTTCAATTTTTGTCACCATAATGATACTGATCTAGGTGTTCAGGTCCCCCAAGGTCGGAAGGCGATTACTCAGCTGAAAGATGGTAGTTTACATGCCAATCAACTGTTTTGCAAACCAAGGCAAAAGGAGGGTCTGAAATTCTGTGCAGATTGAAATCTTGAAAGGCAAGCTGTTTTTCTTTGTGAATGATGTTCTACTAAAGATTTTGAACGAGAAGAGGGTAAGCATTCTTACTCTCAACGATTGAAGGAAAGGTGTGTACATTCTCACATTTGATAATCTTTCGGACTGTCACAACTTGTACGAGCAGCTGAAAATCCATCACGCTGATCCTATTCTACATGCACTTAATTTTGTTTTAGTCTACTCGATGGGGGAAGTTCCACTAATTGTACACATGTACAATCCTTTTGTTTCCTTACGTGACATTGATTTTTTTCTTTTGAAATATTGTGAATAAAGCGGACCTTTGGACCGGAAAGTATCAATTTTATGTCACCTTCAGAGAGGACCCTGGAGAAATTGGATAAATAAATCTCCCCCCATTAAGCTTCACAATTGGAAGAGACAGAGGGTACATTTATTATCCAGGGATGCCAGAATTTTGTCGAAAGTGTCAATTTGGCCACGTACAAGCCAACTGTAAAGAGGAAGCAGGATTTTGCGGGAAGTGTCAACAAGTAGGGCATAAAAGTGCCAACTGTCAGAATGTGATTATATGTAACCTGTGCAGGATGGAAGGCCATTCCTTTAAAGACTGTCCAAAGCGGGGTAGAGCTCGGTCCTATGCGGATGTTGCCGAAGGCAAAGGACCTACAAAAGAATCGGAGGCCCCCAAAAAGGCTGCAGCTGCACTCGCTATGAAAGAATCAGATAAATCTGAGACTACGAGCATACCTGGAACATCCAGAATGCTGATGGAGGAGAAAATGGTGAATCCTATGAAGAGTGCTCCTGGAAAATTTGCTCCTGCAAATGTGTCAGGGGAACCTGCTACTGACGCAGGAGTGAAGGGGACGATCAAAGGAGACGAAGCCATGGACCTATAGACAAAAGAAACAAAAAGAAAAGTGAGTAGTCATGAAGAACAGGTTCTCAGTGTCAAAAGAGCATCCTGTCAAAACACAGATGAGAGCGACAGCTGCTTAAGACCAAGCATGACCTTATCTGATCCTATTCACATTCTTCAGTTTGAGAGATTAGCATCACCAGAGCCAATAGTTCCACTTCTGTCAAGCAGTTCATCTGATGAAATGACCTGATGCGCAATGCTTTCCTACAGATTCATTGCCCAAAAAGTGAGCAATTTTGAGAGAGCTCAACAAAGAGAGCTGCTTTTGAATGCAAAGAGACTTCTGTTATTTGATGTTTTTACTTAATGGACAATGTCTGATATGCTAAAAATCTCCTCCCGTAATGTAAGGAGTATTAAGGGAGCACTTAAGAGAGCTGCAGTTTTGGCTTATCTGGAGAAAGTCAACTGCAACAGAATGTGGAATAGAATACTCCCCAAACTATACAGACCTAAGGGAAATTTGTACATAGGGCCCTTCATTGTGGTCTGGAGACAACAATTACAAAGCTACTGGAGTTGGAATACTATTCAAAAGAAATAGTTGCCAAATCATTTCATACATGCAATTCATTCCAGGAAGATCTTTATCAACTTTAACCACTACCCGACCGCCTAACGCAGGGATGCGTCCTGCGGGCGGCCGAGTTATTCCTCATTGACGCATCGGCGCGTCATCTCGCGAGAGGCGAGATTTCCAGTAAACGAGCGCGCTCACTGGATCGCGTCGGGAGGAAGTTAAACTACAGCCTGCCACCGCTGATCGTGAGCTGGCAGGCTGTAGTAGTTAAAAAAAAACGCATATCAGACGCTGTTTTGTTAACAGCGTCTGATATGCCTGCTGCCTGCTCCTCTGGTGGTCCCTTTTGCTTGGGACCACCAGAGGAAACATATGTAAGTGCACAAATCACCACAAAGATCCCCTCATCCCCCCCGTCACTGATTAACCCCTGATTAACCCCTGATCACCCCATGTCACCCCCTGTCACCCAATTGCGGACAAGAATAGGACATGCTCTATCTTTTGCGGAGCTGCGGCCGGATGTTTCGGGGTCGAAACCCGGAAGTTCACGGCCACAGCTCCGCAAATGCTGATGCGGAGAGCACATAGTGTGCTCTCCGCATCACCGCTGGCCCCATTCACACTGAATGGGTCCGCATCTATTCCGCAGAATTGCGGAATAGAAGCGGACATTTTTACAGACGTGTGAATGGGGCCTTACTGCTATGTCCTTTCCCCTCTCTTTTTTTTGTTTTTGCACATTTTTTGGCAGAGATTTTTTCATCCACATTGACTGATGCGAAAGAAGAAATCTGTGCCGTTCATTTTTTTTTTCAGCCCAGAGGCTGAACGGAAAAAAAAAAAATCTCATTACCCGTATGCTCAATATAAGGAGAATAGCAGAAACTCTTCATGCTGGCCATACATGTAATGATTGCGGAGACCCTCAAATGCCAGGGCAGTACAAACACCTCACATGTGACCCCAATTTTGAAAGAAGACACCCCAAGACACCCAGCATGGGTATATGTAAAAATACACATAGAAACATAGAAACATAGAATGTGTCGGCAGATAAGAACCATTTGGCCCATCTAGTCTGCCCAATATACTGAATATTATGAATAGCCCCTGGCCCAATCTTATATGAAGGATGGCCTTATGCCTATCCCATGCATGCTTAAACTCCTTCACTGTATTTGCAGCTACCACTTCTGCAGGAAGGCTATTCCATGCGTCCACTACTCTCTCAGTAAAGTAATTCTTCCTGATATTACTTTTAAACCTTTGCCCCTCTAAAATTATGTCCTCTTGAGCAAGTTTTTCTTCTTTTAAATATTATCTCCTCTTTTACCGTGATTAGAGATGAGCGAACACCTGGATGTTCGGGTTCGAGAGGTTCGGCCGAACTTCCGGAAAATGTCCGGGTTCGTGATCCGAACTCAACCCGAACTTCATCCCGAACCCCATAGAAGTCAATGGGGACCCGAACTTTTGGGCACTAAAAAGGCTGTAAAAGACACCCAGAGGGATAATATACCGCAACAAAACGCATTGCGATTACAACTTTGAGCTAACGATCACCATGGGAATGCCTCCTCCAGTAGAATGTACTGTCGGATCTGAGAATTAAGTTGAAATCGCAATGCGATTCTTATATATTTGCTTAATCGCATTGCGATTTCAACTTAGCATTGCTAAATAATTCCATCCATATCGTTAACTTACTGAGTCAGTAAGTTAGCGAATATGAATGGAATTATTAGCAATGCTAAGTTGAAACGACAATGCGATTAAGCAGATATATAATAATCGCATTGCGATTTCAACTTAATTCTCACATCCGACAGTACATTCTACTGGAGAGCGTTCCATGGTGATCGGTAGCTCAAAGTTGTATCTAATGCGATGCTAAATACATAAGAATCGCATTGCGATTCCAACTTTTAGTACTCAACTTTTAAAATCGTACACCACTTTAAGTTCCAAAGTTGCAATCGCGTTCGAATAGAACTTAAAGCTGTCTCTTAGTCAGTTTTAGTATTGGTGTGCTGTAATAGAAGTTACATTCGATGCGCGAATATAACTTAGAGCAATACAGTCAACTTTACACTGTTAGTTTTATTATCGCGATAATACAACTATTCAAGAATCGTAGTACGTGCGTCTGTACGTGTGTGCGTTACCTCGGACACTATTCTATTTTGCCAGCCACAGCTGAAACCACTGATTTATGGTATTGCTATTTTGGCAATTGAATTTAACCCCAGAAAATAATCTATCCTTTGCCAGACAGCAGACAGTATTATACTTGTCTAACCAAAGCTGGAACACCAGATTTTGGGGATTGGTATTTGGGCAATTGTATTTAACCCCTTAATAAAATATAGAAATTTCTTTCCTGAGTTTCTAGGGGTGACAATTAGCACAGCCAAGCCCCTGATGTAGAATATAGCAAAAAAAAAAAACTAGTATTGATGGATTGATGGACTTGGTGGCAGCTTCTTCTGGCGCACCACAAGTCACAAAATGGCCGCCCGATCAACCCAGAAAATAAGTGACAGAAAAACGCTCTGTGCAGCCTAAAAACCAGCGAGCAAGTAACTAGCAGAAGTTCAATGATTCTCAGCTGTAAATTGATCCGTTCATTAGGTGCTGTTGCTGACTTTAACCTGCCTAATCTCGCCCTGACAGAAGCTGCGTCCTCTCCCTACACTAATCAGAGCAGTGTGACGTGCGGCGCTACGTGACTCCAGCTTAAATAGAGGCTGGGTCACATGCTGCACTTGGCCAATCACAGCCATGCCATTAGTAGGCATGGCTGTGATGGGCTCTTAGGGCAAGAAGTAAAACGCTAGCTGATTGGCTGCTGTGCAGCCCTTCAGAAAGCGGGAAGTAATCGACGAACACCGAACCCGAACCCGAACTTTTTTGAAAATGTCCGGGTTCAGGTCCGGGTCACGGACACCCCAAAATTCGGTACGAACCCGAACTATTCTCGAACTGTTCGCTCAACACTAACCGTGATGATTCCCTTTATGTATTTAAAAGTTTCTATCATATCCCCTCTGTCTCTTCTTATTTCCAAGCTATACATGTTAAGGTCCTTTAACCTTTCCTGGTAAGTTTTGTCCTGCAATCCATGTACTAGTTTAGTAGCTCTTCTCTGAACTCTTTCCAAAGTTTCAATATCCTTCTGCAGATATGGTCTCCAGTACTGCACACAATACTCCAAATGAGGTCTCACTAGTGCTCTGTAGAGCGGCACGAGCACCTCCCTCTTTCTACTGTTAATGCCTCTCCCTATACACCCAAGCATTCTGCTGGCATTACTTGCTACTCTATGACATTGTCTGCCCACCTTTAGGTCACCTGATATAATGACTCCTAAATCCCTTTCCTCAGATACTGAGGTTAGTACTGTATCACTGATTTTATATTGTGCTCTTGGGTTTTTACGCCCCAGGTGCATTATCTTGCACTTATCGACATTAAATTTTAGTTGCCAGATTTTTGACCATTCCTCTAGTTTTCCTAAATCCTTTTCCATTTGGTGTATCCCTCCAGAAACATCAACCCTATTACAAATCTTTGTGTCATCAGCAAAAAGACACACCTTACCATTGAGGCCTTCTGCAATTTCGCTGATAAAGATATTAAACAATATGGGTCCCAGAACAGATCCCTGAGGTACCCCACTGGTAACAATACCATGGTCTGAATATACTCCATTGACTACAACCCTCTGTTTTCTGTCCTTCAGCCACTGCCTAATCCATTCAACAATATGTGAGCTCAAGCTCAAAGACTGCAGTTTATTGATAAGCCTTCTATGTGGGACAGTATCAAAAGCCTTACTAAAGTCCAGATAAGCAATGTCTACTGCACCTCCGCCATCTATTATTTTAGTCACCCATTCAAAAAAGTCAATAAGATTAGTTTGACATGATCTCCCTGAAGTAAACCCATGCTGTTTTTTATCAATCAACCCATGGGTTTTTATATGCTCCACAATCCTCTCCTTGAGTATGGTTTCCATTAATTTCCCCACTATTGATGTCAGGCTTACTGGCCTATGGTTGACCGATTCCTCTCCACTACCTTTCTTGTGAATTGGCACAACGTTTGCTAATTTCCAATCTTCTGGGACGACACCTGTTACCAGTGATTGGTTAAATAAATCTGTTAATGGTTTTGCTAGTACACCTCTAAGCTCTTTTAATAGCTTTGGGTGTATCCCATCAGGCCCCTGTGATTTATTTGTATTAATTTTAGACAGCTGACTTAGAACCTCTTCCTCTGTAAAGACACATGCATCAAAGGATTCATTAGTCTTCCTCCCTAACTGAGGTCCTTCTCCTTCATTTTCCTTTGTAAAAACTGAACAGAAGTATTCATTGAGGCAGTCCGCTACACCCCAAAACACATTTCCCTACTTCTCCTGAGTATGGCAATACCACATGTGTGACACTTTTTTGCAGCCTAGGTGCGCAAAGGGGCCCAAATTTCAATGAGCACCTTTTAGGAGGGCATTTTTACGCATTTTGATTCCTTGAGGGGCATGGCGAGTTCATAGAAGATTTTTTTTTTGGCACAAGTTAACGGAAATTGACTTTTTTTTAAGACTTTTTCTTACAAAGTCTCATATTCCACTAACTTGTGACAAAAAATAAAATTTTACATGAACTCACCATACTCCTCACAGAATACCTTGGGCTGTCTTCTCTTCTAATACGGGGTCACTTGTGGGGTATTTATACTGCCATGGCATTTTAGTGGCCCCTAATGCGTGAGAAGAAGTCTGGAGTCTAAATGCGTAAAAATGCCCAGTGAAATCCTAAAAGTACTCATTGGAATTTGGGCCCCTTTTCGCACCCACGCTGCAAAAAAGTGTCACACGTGGTATCACCATACTCAGGAGAAGTAGGGCAATGTGTTTTGGGGTGTATTTTTACATATACCCATGCTAGGTGAGAGAAATAGCTCTGTAAATGACAACTTTTTAAATTTTTTTATACAAAGTTGACAATTTACAGAGATAGAGTACGGAGATACCACATGTTTGCAACATTTTTGCAGCCTAGGTGCGTAAAGGGGCGTAAAGTCCAACGAGTACCTTTAGGTTTTACAGGGTTGCTTAAAATTTAGCCCCGCCCAAAATGCCAGAAAAGTAAACACACCCCACAAATGACCCAATTTCGGAAAGTGAGTCCGTGGGAGATTTTTATTTTTTTTTGCCAGAAGTTAGCAGAAATGGAAACTTTATTATTATTTTTTTCCTCAGAAAGTGTCATTTTCCGCTAACTTGTGAAAAAAAATTAAATCATACATGAACTCACCATGCCCCTCCGCGAATACTTTGGGGTGTCTTCTTTCTAAAATAGTGTCATTTGGGGGGTATTTATACTATCCTGGCATTCTAGCACCTGAAGAATCATGACAGGTGCTCAGAAAGTCAGAGCTGCTTCAAAATGCGGAAATTCACTTTTTTGCACCATAGTTTGTAAACACTATATCTTTTACCCAAACCAATAAATATACACTTATTGGATTTTTTTTTATCAAAGACATGTAGAACAATAAACTTAGATATAAATTTATATAGAAATGTAGTTTTAAAAAAAAAAAATTACAACAGAAAGTGAAAAATGTAATTTTTTTTGCAAAAATTTCGGTCATTTTTGATTAATATCAAAAAAAGTTAAAATGTCAGCAGCAATGAAATACCACCAAATGAAAGCTCTATTAGTGAGAAGAAAAGAAGGGAAAATTCATTTGGGTGGTAAGTTGTATGACTGAGCAATAAACCATGAAAGTAGTGTAGTGCAGAATTGCAAAAAGTGGTCTGGTCATTAAGGGTGTTTAAGCTAGAGGGGCTGAGGTGGTTAATGGCAGAGAAATCAAATTACTAAATGTATATGCTTCACTTCACCTTCATGAAAGAGCTGAGATGCTAGAGTACATACAACCTTTCTTAGCTGGTCAATCACCAGTGATCATGGCCAAAAACTAATTGTGACCTAAAAGAGGAAGACAGAACTGGTGAGCAAGCAAGAAGAAGGGACAAAACAGTGAAGCAACTTAAAAATATGATTTTGGACTTTAATTTTGGAGAAATGTAAAGTACAATAAACCCGGATACACATGGAGTAACTCTTTAGTTCAATTAAGACTGGATTATGTTTTCATTTCAAAAGTCCTGAAGCCTGTGACAATGTCCCTGTAGGGCAATATCTTTTCTGATCATAAGTTGCTTCTAGCGCAAATTCAAGTAACTGAAGGTGGAAAAGGCAAAGGCAGTTGGAGGCTAAATGAGGATCTATTGAGTGATAAAGATGTAAAGAAAGTATTCATTCAAAACTACAAAAAACAAACTATTTGTAAAGAAAAGTTCACGTCAATATTACTGTGGTGGGAATGCTGTATGTAAAAGACAAAACTAAAAAAAAATTCCTCTAAAAAACTGTGGTTCAAAATTCTTAACACCAAACTACAGTGTTACCTGAAGCTGGTGAAATGGAGGCATCGATGTCTCAAACCTGATAGAGAAAACAAAAGGAGAAATTAAAAAGGCAATCTACCAGAAAGGCAAAGAAATAATATTTAATACCAAAGTGAAGCAGCTTGAAGCTGATTAAAAATGTACAAGATTCTTCAAAAAAAAAAAAAAAATGGACAAAAAACTGTAATATCAAATATCGGTGGCGAAACAAAGAAAGAAGAAATGCTTAAAGTCAAACAATTCTATCAAGAGCTGTTTAATAAAAAAAACAAATAGATAAAGCCTTTGTTGAAGATGCCTTAAACTCTTTATAAAACAATCTGGAGAAAGAGGAGAAAGAAAATGCTTTGCAAGGACATCTCGCTAGAAGAATTGCATGCTGTCTTTAAAGGTTTCGCAAAAAACTACTTACAGTAGAATTTTACTTAACATTCTGGAATGTATTGAAAGGAGACCTGATGGCTATCTTTAAGGAAGCTTTAAATACAGAAGTGTTGCCAGAATCTTGGAGGAAAGGTATTGTGACATTACTATACAAAAAAGAGGACAAATCGCAATTAGAAAGTTGCAAAGTTATGTCCAAGTTGCTTGTGAACCGGATTAAAAAAGTAATTGGCAAAATAATACATAAAGCCTAAGTATGTGCAGTCCCAGTTAGAGGAGTATGGGAAAATCTCAACATAATAAGAGACTGTATCTGGTATCAGAATGAGAGAAAACAAGATCTAGCCATACTATCCTTGGACTTTCTCAAAGCATTTGACAGAGTGTCACATGAGTTTCTGTGGTTGGTGCTAAAGCAAATTAACTTTCCAGATTTAGTAATAAAACAGATTTCATTGCTCTACAAAGAATCCTTCAGCCAAATTCTTATTAATGGTTTTCTGTCTGGAAAAGTCATTTTGTTTTCCGGAGTCAAGCAAGGTTGACCCTTGTCACCCATTCTGTGCATTTATGTTTTAGAGCCACTACTCTCGCTACTCTCGCTACTACGAAAAGACAAGGTAATCAAGGGTGTCTCCATACCTGGTGGTAATGGCCTTACTGTTAAAACAGGGGCCTACATGGAAGATGTCACAATCTTGTTTACAGCAATATCTGCATTGAGAAGAGCCGTACAAATTATGGAATTCTTTTGTCAAGCTTCTGCCTTCCGTCTTAATAGAATTAACTGTAATTGCTTTGCCATAGGAGACTGTAGAGAGGCAAATATCCCGGATCTAAAAATACAAAAAGAGCAGATAAAAATACTTGGAGTCATTTTTGATGACAATACTGTACTTGAATGTAGTCTTCCCTCCAAATGATCAGTGTCTGAAAATGTAAAAAGTCAACAAGGAGACAATGAATAAACAAAAAAAGTTTGGAGGCAAAGGGATACCTAATATAAAAAAATCCTGCACCTGCATTTCTTTTGCCTGTGCTTCAGGATGATTAAGAACTGAGAATACCTGATCTTTTTTCCTAGTTTGCAGCAGGACATTTGTTTTCGGAAACTGCCAATGGATACAGATTCCTTTAAAAGCACCAGTGTTGCTTGTGCCACCAAGGCAATATGTATATTAATTAAGAAGATAATTTGACAGTACTCCCTAGAGAACTGTGAAAGAGACTGTTTGGATAATGCTAAAAAAATTATACAACATCTGAATGATAAGGAACAAGTCTGTCCAGTCTCAAATTATACAGAAGCCAAGTCTTTGGAATGCTAGAAGCTGTGTAATTGTGCTTACCTCTCGAACTGTTTAAAAGACTTAGCTTGGATGGTAATGCAGGATTGTGTACCGAGGAGAGCCCTTTAGCACAGGAGAGGACAGTTGTCAATGGCAAAGTGTCCAAGAAGTGACTGTGTTATGGACGAAACCTCTCTCAAAGTAATGTGGAATTGTAAGTATGCACAGTACTTATGGAGGAGGGTGAGTGTGTTGCTGAAGCATACTTGTGATCTGGGCTTCTTGAATCACAAACTAGTAAGGTATGGACTTTGTACTGTGCCGCAGACAGGTAAAAAGCAGGTATTATGGACCATGGTGAACTGCTTGAAAAATGCATTATGGAAAGTTCGTAATATTTTGTTGTTCAGGAGAGACTTAATTGATTTTCTATTTAGGTGACAGAAAACTTTAGGTGTTAGAGCTGCTACATTGTTGAATATTACCATGTGGAATGTGCTTCTTGACTTTTGATGAAATTGTTTGATTGTAAGTTTTTTAGTTTTAAAATAAAAATGTAAAGCTAGGCTTGGCCAGATCATAGCCCATGAGGTTTATCCAATGTGTGATTATTGCTAGTGGCCTCATAGTGCACATGGCTGCCATTGTAAGGTATGCTGACTGTACCTGTCTCATGGATAGGTTGTTGGTAAGCACATACCCAGATTTTGGCATGCAGGTTTTGTGTGATTGAATGTTTTATATTGTCTTTTGTATGTTATCAGTAATGATTTATTTTAAAAATAATATAGCATCTATAAAAATAAACTATTAATGATAGGTAAGAAAATACTTATAATAAAATTTTATTAGTGATAGGTAAAATATAGAAAGCATAATAAGCTATATACAATAAGTGAAAAAAGATTATTGGTTTATATAGCTCTATATTTTAGATCTTCGCAAATTCACGAAGTGCTAATATTCAGGATAAAAATTCTCGATTAGAAATTACAAGCTCAACACTACTACTAAACTTTTGAGTCATCCCCATTTGTTAAAACCTTATAAAAAAAACAGGGACCTTATTATATTTTCAATTAGATGTCTGCAGGATGTGCAGAAAAATATTCCCCCTATAACTGGTTTATCTTATATGCAGTATCTACAACTTCACACCTTCAGGGACATAAATGATTTTAGTCCTATTTTTTCAAAAATATTTAATTTAATGAGATGCATACTTTAAGTTCATATTTCTTTTACATGCACGCATGGGTTAAAAAGCACTGCTGATTTAAATTCCACATCAAATAATAACAAGAATATAATTTGCTGACTAAAAAACTGTAAGATGGCAGCTCAGTCATGTGAATAACACTTTAAATAGCATTTAATTTCTAAATCACTAATGCATAGATTTATTTTATTTCACAAACCCTGCAGTGCATGCAATATTACTAAAATATCTAGCTTCTGAAATATTTCCTTCAACTGTAACAGTCAGATAAAAAGTACTAGACTTCCAAAATATGTTTTTACCTCAGCTATTAAAGGACTAACTTTCTAACTGAAGGTGCAAGTATTTTACATAATTTACATGTTTTATAATGTGTTATTTAATTTTGTATTCTATCTCTTTAAACTATGGGCCAAATGCTCCATAGTAGTTAAAAATGTAATGCATTTAAGAGGTATTCCAGTTTTTAATGCTAACATTTACGTAGAGATTGGAAAGTCATACAATTTTCTAATATACATTTTTTTTTAAAGTTAACAGAAGTGTGTGGAATATTCTGATTCAGCTGCACTCACGATGTTCTTTCTGTGTCAGGATCAAAGCAGAGAGTTTGTCCATTGTGTTTTTCAGTGATGACACATTGCCCACGATGATGGAGAGTAGACAGGGTTTATACCCTTTTCTTCTCACCTGCAGCTGCTTTCCTGCTGCAGCCACAATACTATAGTCCCTAGGAACAGACAGCGACAGTGACTGTTAGAATGGAGTAGTGCCTAATAAACTGCTACATTAATGCAGTTGTTGCAGCTCAATGCACAACTAAAACTGCAGGGAATATTGATACAATACAATGTGTGGAATCAAAGTGCTATATAACACCTTCCTGACAGCGATTTTCCTTTTTTGCATTTTAGTTTTTTGCTGCCTGCCTTCCTGGAGCCATAACATTTTTATTTTTCCATTCACATAGCCGTATGAGAATTTGTTTTTGCTGGACATGTTTTACTTTCTAATGGTACCATTTAATATGGTATACAATGTAGTCGGAAACAGGAAAAATATTCCAAATGAAGTGGAATTAAAAAAACAAGCAAAATACCACCACAGTTTTAAGAATTTTGTCTTTATGGCATTCCTTATGGTAAAACTGACTTGTGCTCTTCATTCTCCGGGTCAGTATGATTACAGTGAGACCACATATGCATAGCCCTGTTTTAACTCTGAAAAAACTTTTCATTGCCATGTTCTGACTACCATAACTTCTTTTTAATGTCTATGGAGATATGTAGGGGCTAATTGTTTTAGGGATAATCTGTAGTTTTTGATAATACCATTTTGGGGTGTGTATGACTTTTTACTTTTAATTAACATTTTGGAGGGAGGTAAAGTGATTAAAAAAACAGCAAGTCGGCCATTTTTATTTTTCATGTTTTAGTTTTTTTCCAATACAGCATTTATCATATGGGATAAGATTTTTTAGTGTGAGAAATTTTGCACATGACTATGCCCATGATGTTGATATTTTTTGCTATTTAAGTATTTTTATTTTGGGGAAAAGGGTGATTTAAATTTTTGAATACTTTTTTAAAAAATTTTAAATTTTTAAATTTTTAAATTTTTTTTTTACTTTTTATTAGGTTCCCGAGTGAACCAAGACATGCAATCATCAGATTGATATTTGTATAGGGTAATGGAATTTTCTTTATTATCCTATACAGAAATAGCTGCATTATAATTCAGTGTTGCCACCTGCTGGCGTGAATTGCAATATGCAAGTACTAGGCCTGGAAGCCTAATACAGACTCAGGCTAATTATTGCAGTGGAATGCCTTCCCAGATCTATACTAGGGGGAGGCCTTCTGTTCCCTGAAGCATGCACTTCTGGGTTTCCAGCTTCTCAGATGCAATGGATACATTTCACCACTGCAACTGAGAGGCTAAATGTCTGCAATTGGCATTACCGCCAGTGACGCACATTTGCCATGGCTGTCTGCTATAATAAACAGCAGGCACCCGCTAGTTATGGCGCTCGCTCCCCTCCTCCATCTTTAAATCTTTAAGGACCCAACATAAGGGGTTAATTTAGTTATTACAACATTTTCACTAAAACTGCACAGTATCTTGACATAATACAATTTGTGCTATAAAACTGCTGTATTAATGTAGTTCTTACAGTATTAACATGTTAACTAAAACTACATGGTATCTTGGCTCAACACAATGCGTGGAATAAGACTGCTATATTAATGTGGTTATTACAGTACAATATATTCACTAAAACTGCACAGTAACTTGAAGAAATATAACGTGTGTGATGGAACTGCTATAATAATGCAGTTATTGTATCACAATGTTTTAACTAAAGCTGCAGGTGATATTAACAATAATACAATACATGTGGAATGGCGCTGCTATTTGAAAGCAGTACAACATGTTTACTAAAACTGCATTTACTATTGCATGTATCTTGGTGCATTTGTAGCAGAATTTATGCTATTGATATTTGAGATGCTGGCAATAAACCTATAAAACACAGTAGAAACCTGAGTAAAAATATGTCCCAATACTATCCCTATCACACCTAAATTCAGGGCCTCATCTGCCATGAAGCAAGATGAGCATCTTGCTTCAGGAAGCTGGCCTGCCTCTGAGGGACGGCAGTTGACAACGGGGCACATGGGACTATAGTTTCCACCTCTGTTGTTCACTCATAGGCCTCATGCTAAATTCTGGGGAACTAAAGAGAGGGGACATGCTTAATACTGGGGACACTAAAGAGGTGCCATACTGAAAACTAGGGACACTAAAGAGGGTTTCTATGTCAAATACTTGGGACACTAAAGGGGGTGGCAATGCTCAATACTGGGGGAACTAAAGATGGGAGGCATGCTTAATACTGGGTGAACTACAGGAACCATTATAAATACTGGTGACACTACTGGGGGCATTATAAATACAGGGGACACTAGTGGGGCATTATGCATTATTGTGGCACTACTGGGGGCATTATAAATACTGGTTGCATTACAGGGGGCATTATAAATACTGGAGGCACTACAGGACAGGCATTATGGTTACAAGGGGCACTGCAGGGGGATATTTTAAAGGTTGAGGGAACTACAAGAGGACATTGAAACAGCATTATTACTACTGGGGGTATTATGGGGGTATTAATATTGGACATAATATGGAAAGCACTATTACTAATTGGGCACATTTGGGGAGCATTATCACATTATCACTATGGGGGCACTATTAATAATGATAGCGCTCTGGGAGACAATTATTAGAATTGGCTTGACTTTGGGAAGCAACAATTACTATGAGGAAACTATCTGTATGGTACTATTACTTCTGCAGTATAGAATTCTGGGGGCATTGAGGATCATAGAGAGCATAGTATTGAGGGTGGTAACAGAGTAACACTGTTAGAGTACCAGGAGGGTGAGAATGATGGAGAAATTAGGAACCTAAGATGTCTGTGTTATAAACCCTACATAAATGAAGCACAGTTGAAATAATTGTCGCAGCAGTCTGGTCAAAATGAACAATATGAGGAAAGAGAACATTTACACCAAAGGAGTCATCACTGGATGTGATATGTAGTGCAGTGTTCTGTATAGTATGTTTGGAAGTGCTGAATGTAATGTTTATCTAAATATGTCTTTAGCAGTAGGGTTGGGTGAGGGTATGAATTAAGAATTGAATTGGAAGGGCGGGTGGGCAAATTTTTAGTTTTTGTCCCAGGCAGCAGAAAGGCTAAATGCACACCTGCCTAAATTGTATATGTAATTGGTTTTTGGCAGACACAGCCAAGACACATTCTCTAAGATTGCAAGCTTGCCTCAAAATGGCGTCTCTCCAGCTCAGAGCCTGAATGACCTTCCCACGTTCCGCCCCTGATTAGCTCTCAGGCTGTCTGTCAGTATCTGAGCCATTCAAGGCAAGCCCCCTTCTTTCCCAGGGTCATGTAATCCTCCATTTTCACCCTTCTTGTTGTTTCCCCTCCAATTTTAAATTTTAATTTGTCAGGTTAATCACCTAAACTTTGGAATTGTTTGGCAGAAGAATTGTTGTGAAATTTGTTTAAAAGCAATTCACTCATTATCTATGTGTGTCTGCTATTAAAATTTCTTCAGTTTGTTTTTACATGGCAGCTATTTAACTTTTAACTTCAACATTTTAAAGTTTAGAATAAAGTTACCTAATAACAGCTACTTTTTCTACCAGTAAGAATAAAAGCTTGTCGCAATACAATATTGCAATATTCCCTGAAGATATTCCAGTATTAAGAACTGATAGGGAGATACAGTATATAATAAGCTTTACACTACTGTCAGTGGCGTACCGCCAATATAGGCAGACCACGCAGCTGCTACGGGGCCCATGGCAGGGGGGGCCCAGAGTGGATAGAAGGCCCCGCCCCTACAATGTAGTTGTGTATTATGCCATTTCCACAGCCCTATCTGCGGTTCAGACGAGCCCTGCTTCCCCCCTGCACGGGCCCCCCCCTCCTCCCTTACATACATTGTGTGCACAACACAGTGCACAGACGGCGATGTCCCTGACCCTGACAGCCAGCCCTGCAGCCAGGTGAGCACTCGCTCTCCATAGTCTGCTGGGCACTGCACTGGCCAATCAGCATTTAGCAGTGCTAAACTCCTTCTGCTGATTGGCCAGTGTATCGCATCAGCAGACAGAACTGAGCGGGCGGGACACGGCAATCTTCAGTGTGATACTGCACTGCTTTGCTCAGTGAAGATACTAGACTCCAGAGTCCAGCCCCTGGCGTTCCTCTAGTTCCTCATAGAGTGCCTCTATGTATAAACATAGTTAATGGATGGATGGTTAGTGGGGGGAAGAGGGGGCTCTTCTTGGGCAGAAGAAAGCATAATTCCTGAGTGGGGGGAGGACGAGGAGGGGGGGGTCACACTGTATACAAGGTTTATCATATAGAGAACAGTGTGCCCCTCCCCCTCGAACTCTGCTTGCTGTTCACACTTATATGGAGGACAGTGTGCCATAGGGTAGTCTCCTTCGTGTGTGTGTGTGTGTGTGGGGGTCCTGGTACACACTAAGTATCAGCAGCAAAAAGACTTCAGATGTGGAGGGATGGGCTATGTCAGGCTTTAGCACAGTGGGCACAGGCAGGGGGAGTGATCCGGGCCCCTGCCCTGCACTCGCTCAGCTGTGCTCACATACATATGGTGCCCTGTGCCCACTCTGCTAAAACCTGACATAGCCCATATATGCCCGGCTCTACCAAAGCAGACAGGCAGGAGCAGTGTGCTGTACATGGCTCACTGCAGCCCCAGTGAGATCCTTACTCCCATACACCAGTGTCATATCAGTGGTGTATGTGAGTACGGATTATAAAGCGTTATACGCACCTGAATTTAGCACCTATTTCTCATGTAATTTTAAGGTACTTACAATAGGTTTTAATAAACTTTATTTAAAAGTTTAGATACACTTTGTCAGGGATGCCCAACCTCCAGTTGGGGGGTGGCGGGGGAGGAGCCAAGGTAGTTAGTGGGATGGGCCAAAGATTGGTAGTGGGCAGAGCTGGGGCCCAATTCAGACTCTTGCTATGGGGCCCAATGATTTCTATGTACGCCCCTGACTACTGTCATCCTTATTCCTATAAGCAGCAGTTAAACCCCTGGAGCCAGAGTTATTCAATTTATTTCAGTGAAAAGGGATACATTAAATTATGAGCAATTACAATTTATTGCAGTTACAATTTTGGTGCATGTTTATGTACACACACTTTGTATTCAAACAAGATATTTTGCTATAAGCGACATGCATTTTAAAAGACTAGTCTTTTATCTGTTTTAAAATAACAGCAATTTGTGTCTACAATTCTTAAAAGCACTTCTTACTCTATGGCCTCATTTTATATGGAGCCCTAATAGGGCTGTCATAATAGCACATGCTGTACCGCTGCATGTCTTTTCTCACATATGAAGGCATAAAGAGTTGTTCAGTTGGAATCTGTAGACATCTGACAGAAAATTAATCTTTTGTTCAGAGTGCATCTGTAGCATTGCTTTAGCACTCGATGGAGCTTGTATGGCAGTGAATGGAGGCCATGTAGTTCGGTACTCAGGAAGTGTACAGTCTCTATACACTGCTATACAGTCTCTGTACACAAGGATTTGCTTTGTCGATAAGCTCTAAGATTAAATTTTAAAGGGACACTTTCATCAAAATTCTTTTTATCACCTATTGACAGCGTATATGTCAATATTCTATTAATAAAAAAAAAAATACAGGTGGATTCAGTGGTGGACTGGAGTTCCGTGGGCCCACAAGAGGAAATTATTTGTGATACTAAACCCCCAAATCATCAATAAAGTTTAAGCAGTTTTGAATCAAAGAAGTAGACTTTAGTGGCAAGTAATTGACTCAAAGCAGCACAATTTTTTTTTTTACTGTATCTTTATGGCCCATTTTGGTAGGTATCAGAGCCTAGCTGCACAAGAGGATCTTCTGGTACTCTGATGGGCCAGTCCATACCTTTTGTGGATGGTTTTCTGGATATATTTTTTGTCACTCTATGTATTCTACTTCTACTTCTTCCACTTTGTTTGGAGTATACTAAAGTATAGCACACAGGCTTGCTTATCAGGTTAGGTCAGATTATTACTGCTACCAGTGTGAGCTCCCCCTGTAATAACTCACGTAGTGCATCACACATACTTTGTAAGGCTAAAAAAAAAGACAAATGTCCATCCAGTTCAGCCTGATCCAGAGAATGGCAAAAAACATGAGATGGAAGTTAATTTAGGGAAAAACTTACTTTAATCAGGCAATCAGAATAACTCCCTGATTCCCTGGATCAACCACCCTTCTATTACACTCCAGAAATACAACCAAGCCCCTCTTTTAGTGAATTCACCATCACCACCTCCTTTGGCAGAGAGTTCTATAGTCTCACTGCTGTTACAGTAAAGAATACCCTTCTATGTTTGTGAAGAAGTAGTGTTGAGCGAACAGTTCGAGCATCGTTCGGGTTTGTACCGAATTTTGGGGTGTCCGGGACACGGACCCGACCCCGGACATTTTCAAAAAAGTTCGGGTTCGGGTTCGTTGTTCGGCGATTTCTTCCCGCTTTCTGAAGGGCTGCACAGCATCCAATCAGCTAGCGTTTTACTTATTGCCCTAAGAGCCCATCACAGCCATGCCTACTAATGGCATGGCTGTGATTGGCTAAGTGCAGCATGTGACCCAGCCTCTATTTAAGCTGGAGTCACGTAGCGCCGCACGTCACACTGCTCTGATTAGTGTAGGGAGAGGACGCAGCTTCTGTGAGGGCGAGATTAGGCAGGAAAAAGTCAGCAACAGCACCTAATGAACGGATCGATCTACAGCTGTGAATGATTGAACTTCTGCTAGTTACTTGCTCACTGGTTTTTAGGCTGCACAGAGCGTTTTTCTGTCACTTATTTTCTGGGTTGATCGGCGGCCATTTTGTGACTTGTGGAGCACCAGAAGAAGCTGCCACCAAGTCCATCAATCCATCAATACTAGTTTTTTTTTTTGCTATATCCTACATCAGGGGCTTGGCTGTGCTAATTGTCACCCCTAGAAACTCAGGATAGCAATTTCTATATTTTAATAAGGGGTTAAATACAATTGCCCAAATACCAATCCCCTAAATCTGGTGTTCCAGTTTTGGCTAGACAAGCATAATACTGTCTGCTGTCTGGCAAAGGATAGATTATTTTCTGTGGTGAAATTCAATTGCCAAAATAGCAATACCATAAATCAGTGGTTTCAGCTGTGGCTGGCAAAATAGAATAGTGTCCGCCAAAACATATATTTTGTTCTGGGGTGAAATTATTCTGGCAAAATAGCAATACCCTGAATCTGGTGTCCCAGCTGTTGCAGGCCAGATTTCATAGTGTCCGCCAAAACATATATTTTGTTCTGGGGTGAAATTAATCTGCCAAAATAGCAATACCCTGAATCTGGTGTCACAGCTGTTGCAGGCCAGGATTCATACTGTCTTGCAAAACATATATTTTGTTCTGGGGTGACATTCAATTGCCAAAATAGCAATACCCTGAATCTGTTGTTTCCCCTGCTGTTGCAGGCCACGTTTCATAGTGTCCGTCAAAACATATGTTTTGTTCTGGGGTGAAATTCAATTGCCAAAATAGCAATACCCTGAATCTGGTGTCCCAGCTGTTGCAGGCCAGGATTCATAGTGTCTTGCAAAACATATATTTTGATCTGGGGTGACATTCAATTGTCAAAATAGCAATACCCTGAATCTGGTGTCCCAGCTGTTGCAGGCCACGTTTCATAGTGTCCGTCAAAAGATATATTTTGTTCTGGGGTGAAATTCAATTGCCAAAATAGCATTACCATAAATCAGTGGTTTCAGCTGTGGCTGGCAAAATAGAATAGTGTCCGCCAAAACATATATTTTGTTCTGGGGTGAAATTAATCGGCCAAAATAGCAATACCCTGAATCTGGTGTCTCAGCTGTTGCAGGCCAGGATTCATAGTGTCTAGCAAAACATATATTTTGTTCTGGGGTGACATTCAATTGCCAAAATAGCAATACCCTGAATCTGGTGTCCCAGCTGTTGCAGGCCACATTTCATAGTGTCCGCCAAAACATATATTTTGTTCTGGGGTGAAATTAATCTGCCAAAATAGCAATACCCTGAATCTGGTGTCTCAGCTGTTGCAGGCCAGGATTCATAGTGTCTAGCAAAACATATATTTTGTTCTGGGGTGACATTCAATTGCCAAAATAGCAATACCCTGAATCTGGTGTCCCAGCTGTTGCAGGCCACATTTCATAGTGTCTGCCAAAACATATATTTTGTTCTGGGGTTAAATTAATCTGCCAAAATAGCAATACCCTTAATCTGGTGTCCCAGCTGTTGCAGGCCAGGATTCATAGTGTCTAGCAAAACATATATTTTGTTCTGGGGTGACATTCAATTGCCAAAATAGCAACACCCTGAATCTGGTGTCCCAGCTGTTGCAGGCCAGGATTCATACTCTCTTGCAAAACATATATTTTGTTCTGGGGTGACATTCAATTGCCAAAATAGCAATACCCTGAATCTGGTGTCCCAGCTGTGGCAGGCCAAGTGTAAATCTGTCCATAAAAGGATACCTTTCATCCAGGGCCTAAATACTAGCCCTAAAAGAGATATTCCTTTAAATCAGTGGTTACTGCTGTGCCTGGATTAGTGTCATACGCTACATAAACAAATAGGCAGATAGTGTTAGGTGCCTATAAAAAAAGGCCTAAATTTGAAATCAATACATTGGGCCAAATATTTTTTTCCTTATTGTGGTGCTTGGTGAACGCTAACAATGAGGAAAACATCTAGTAAGGGACGCGGACGCGGTCGTGGTGGTGTTAGTGTACCCTCTGGTGCTGGGAGAAGACGTGGCCATTCTGCCACAGCCACACGTTCTAGTGAACCAACTACCTCAGGTTCCAGTACCTGCCAGAATTTACAGCAATATTTGGTTTTGGCTGTTTGAAGACTCTGCTGGCAGGGTTTCCCAAGGAAATCCACCTAGCCCTTCCCCAGTGGTGGAAGACATAGAATGCACTGATGCACAACCACTGATGTTTCCTGATGATGAGGACATGGGAATACCACCTCATCGGAGTACGCACGTCTCTGATGATGACGAAACACAGGTGCCAACTGCTGCGTCTTTCTGCAGTGTGCAGACTGAACAGGAGGTCAGGGAGGAAGACTGTGTGGAAGACGATACAGGGGACGATGAGGTCCTAGACCCCACATGGAATGAAGGTCATGCCACTGACTTTCATAGTTCAGAGGAAGAGGCAGTGGTGAGACCGAGCCAACAGCGTAGCAAAAGAGGGAGCAGGGGGCAAAAGCAGACCAGCCGCCGCCAAGAGAGTTTGCCTGCTACTGGCCACCGCCACCAGGGACCGAGCACCCCAAAGGCAGCTTCAAGGAGTTCCCTGGCATGGCACTTCTTTAAACAATGTGCTGACGACAAGACCTGAGTGGTTTGCACGCTGTGCCATCAGATCCTGAAGCGAGGCATTAACGTTCTGAACCTTAGCACAACCTGCATGACCAGGCATCTACATGCAAAGCATGAACTGCAGTGGAGTATACATCTTAAAAATAAGGAACTCACTCAGGCTCCCCCTGCTCCCTCTTCTGCTGCTGCCTCGGCCTCTTCCTCCGCCTCGGGAGGAATGTTGGCACCTGCCGCCCACCAAACAGAGGATGTGCCACCGCCAACACCACCTGCGTCACCAAGCATCTCCACCATGTCACACGACAGCGTTCAGCTCTCCATCTCACAAACCTTGGAGAGAAAGCGTAAATTCCCAACTACCCACCCTCGAGCCCTGGGCCTGAATGCCAGCATTTCTAAACTACTGGCCTTTAAAATGCTGTCATTCAGGCTGGTGGACACAGACAGCTTCAAACAGCTGATTGTGATGGCTGTCCCACAGTATGTTGTTCCCAGGCGCCACTACTTCTCCAAGACAGCCGTGCCTTCCCTGCACAACCAAGTATCCGATGAAATCAAGTGTGCACTGCGCAACGCCATCTGTGGCAAGGTCCACCTAACCCCAGATACGTGGACCAGTAAGCATGGCCAGGGACACTATATCTCCCTGACTGCACACTTGGTAAATGTAGTGGTGGCTGGGCCGCAGGCGACGAATTCCTTGGCACACGTACTTCCGCCGCCAAGGATCGCAGGGCATCATTCTTTGCCTCCTGTAGCCTCCTCCTCCTACTCGGCTTCCTCCTCCACTGCTTCCACCAGCTCATCCAGTCAGCCACACACCTTCACCATCAACTTCAGCACAGCACGGGGTAAACGTCAGCAGGCCATTCTGAAACTCATATGTTTGGGGGACAGGCCCCACACCGCGCAGGAGTTGTGGCGGGGTATTGAACAACAGACCGACGAGTGGTTTCTGCTGGTGGGCCTCAAGCCTGGCCTGGTGGTGTGCGATAATGGGCGAAATCTCGTCGCAGCTCTGGGACTAGCCGGTTTGACGCACATCCCTTGCCTGGCGCATGTGCTGAATTTGGTGGTGCAGAAGTTCATTCACAACTACCGCGACATGTCAGAGCTGCTGCATAAAGTGAGGGCCGTCTGTGTGCGCTTCCGGCATTCACATCCTGCCGCTGCTCGCCTGTCTGCGCTACAGCGGAACTTTGGCCTTCCCGCTCACCGTCTCATATGCGACGTGCCCACCAGGTGGGACTCCACCTTGCACATGCTGGAGAGACTGTGCGAGCAGGAGCAGGCCATAGTGGGGAGACCTGTGTGCCCTGTTGCGCTGTTTCGAGTACTCCACCAACATGGCCAGTGGCGATGACATTGTTATCAGCGTTACAATACCACTTCTATGTCTCCTTGAGAAAACGCTTAGGGCGATGATGGAAGAGGAGGTGGCCCAGGAGGAGGAGGAGGATGAGGGGTCATTTTTAGCACTTTCAGGCCAGTCTGTTAGAAGTGGCTCAGAGGGAGTTTTTTTGCAACAGCAGAGGCCAGGTACAAATGTGGCCAGCCAGGGCCCACTACTGGAGGACGAGGAGGATGAGGAGGAGGTGGAGGATGAGGATGAAGCAGGTTCACAGCGGGGTGGCACCCGACACAGCTCAGGCCCATCACTGGTGCGTGGCTGGGGGATACGGAGGACGATGACGATACGCCTCCCACAGAGGACAGCTTGTCCTTACCTCTGGGGAGCCTGGCACACATGAGCGACTACATGCTGCAGTGCCTGCGCAACGACAGCAGAGTTGCCCACATTTTAACGTGTGCGGACTACTGGGTTGCCACCCTGCTGGATCCCCGGTACAAAGACAATGTGCCCACCTTACTTCCTGCACTGGAGCGTGATAGGAAGATGCGCGAGTACAAGCGCACGCTGGCGCACCCTCCTGAGAGCATTCCCAAATGTCACAGGGGAACAGGTGGAAGCCCAAGGCGAAGGCAGAGGAGGAGCAAGAGGTCGCCAACGCAGCTGTGTCACGGCCAGCTCCTCTGAGGGCAGGGTTAGCATGGCAGAAATGTGGAAAAGTTTTGTCTCCACGCCACAGCTAACTGCATCACCACCTGATACGTAACGTGTTAGCAGGAGGCAGCATTTCACTAACATGGTTGAACAGTATGTCTGAACACCCCTCCACGTACTGACTGATGGTTCAGCCCCACTCAACTTTTGGGTCTACAAATTGTCCACGTGGCCAGAGTTAGCATTTTATGCCTTGGAGGTGCTGGCCTGCCCGGCAGCCAGCGTTTTGTCTGAACGTGTATTCAGCACGGCAGTGGGCGTCATTACTGACAAGCGCAGCCGCCTGTCCACAGCCAACGTGGACAAGCTGACGTTCATAAAAATGAACCAGGCATGGATCCCACAGGACCTGTCCCTCCCTTGTGCAGAATAGACATTTATAACTGCCTCCCCCTCAACCATGTATTCTTGTACTCCTGAGCACTTCTTTATTGAATCCTCATTTTTTTAACTTTACCATGATCTTGCAGTGCAACCCAAAGTTGAATGAACCTCTCCTCTGTCTGGGTGCTGGGGCCGAAATAACTGAGTGGCCTTCTCCGGTGGTGGTTGATATGACGCATGATTCCTTGCTGTGTGACCTCTCTCCTCTGTCTGGGTGCTGGGGCCGAAATAACTGAAAGTGGCCTTCTCCAATGTTGAGTGATATGACGCATGATTCCTTGCAGTGGGACCTGTCTCCAATTGATATTGCTTAAATTTTATTTATTTTATTTTATTTTAAATCATTTCCCTATCCACATTTGTTTGCAGGGGATTTACCTACATTTTGCTGCCTTTGGCAGCCCTCTAGCCCGTTCCTGGACTATTTTACAGCCTTTTTAGTGCCTAAAAGTTCGGGTCCCCATTGACTTCAATGGGGTTTGGGTTCGGGATAAAGTTCGGGTTGAGTTCGGATCCCAAACCCGAACATTTTCGGGAAGTTCGGCTGAACTTCTCGAACCCGAACATCCATGTGTTCGCTCATCTCTATGAAATAGCCTTCTTTCCTCTAGATGCAGAGGATGTGCCCTTGTCACATCGGATATATCTCTGTACTGACCCCTGAAATATTTATGCGTAGTTATTAGATCGACACTCATGCATCTTTTTTCTAAACTATATAACTGTAATTTTGATAATCTTTCTTACTGTATTTGCCCTTCTCTGAACCCTCTCCAGCTCTGCTGCCTGTCTTGTTCCTATAAGCCCATAATTGTACACAATACTCCATGTGCAGTCTGACTAGTGATTTGTAAAGTGGAAGGACTATTCCCATCACGTGCATCAACGCCTTTTTGATGCACTCCATAATCTGACACTGGTTTCTCCTTTTCGATTTCAGAATTATCCAGTTTCCCTGCAGGTGTCCCAGTGTCTCTTTACTGGAACAAAATAAGAACATGGAGGCAGCGCCAATAAAGTAGAGAAAAAAGGTTCTTTTAATCCATGTTATGGCAGTACAAACACATGCTTTTGAATCCCGTTTGTTAAATGTAGAATGACTGTGCGTCACTATTAGCCTTAGTTCCCACTTCACTTATTTGATCAGTAATTTGTAAGCCCAAAGCAGTTGCGGGTCAAACCCACAGAACAGGTGCAGATCCATACATGATACCTAATCAGAGAGTAGGTTTGTCTCCTGAATTTGCCTCACAATAAGTGATGGAAATAACTGTCCAAATAACAGAAGTGTGAACTCTGCATTACAGATCAGTGTTAGAGTCAGGTCTAAAAAAAAAAAATACTGTAGTTTGAGCATCCACTATTTGGTCAGCATTTGATCAGTATTGGTAAAGCAAAAACAGGAGTGGGTCCAAAATAGAGATAACATATTATGTACATATTTGCATGTCTTCTGTGTTTTAGACCTACTCCTGCTTTTGGCTTCCAAATCATTATCAAATCCTGATGCAAAATACTGACCTTGTGATAGGGGCCTTCTGGACTTTCAAATGACAGGACCCTTTTTTTTTTTTTATATATTTCAGTTCTTCTGACAGATCGGAAGAACGTAAAAATAAACAATGATGTCAACAAGGCCAAACAGTAACACTAGTGGCCCATAACAGACTGGTGAGGATGGCAACAGCATGAAGGGTCACAATTGTGGCCCCAGAACAGAGGAATGATGGTGGCAACAGCAGTGGCAGTCACAGCACAAGATCAAGGCAGATCACACTAAGGGAAGATGGCAGTGAAGGCAGCAGGTGTGTGGCATCAGCCAGGTGACAGCATCTGAACAGTGGTAGCAGGACGTGGCCAGAAGTAATGGTCTATTTTTCACAATGTTCTACTGTGGCAGCACACTATATATAATCAGTTATATCAGGCACCGGTGTCTGAAAATACTGGTTGATCCAGGCCTGATTTATATTTATAAATGTTCTCTTTCGAGTAACTATGCTACCAACCTCAGTAAACACCTGCTCTTATGCCACACTACTGGCCGGGCAGGAAAGCTTGCAATTTCAGTTCAGCCACAATTCAAGTTTGGCTGCCCAGAAGTGCAGGGGATCTTGGATCTGGGGAGACAGGGTGCAGTCCAAGTATGTCACCACCTGCTGGTTCAGGTTCTGCTCCATGTCCTGCTGCTGGGTGGTTTCTTCAGTAGGCGGGTGAAAAAAAAGTGCTCAACAGAGACTCAAGACTTAAATTGTTGCTGATAGAGCCGTTGCTGCTGATGGAGCAGATAGACCTTCGTGAGGATGGGCGATGGCACGTGTAGGCAGCGACCGACCAACTACAAAAGATGTCTCATAGTTGAGCTTTTCATCCCTCCAGAAGAAGTTAAAAAGGCCCCCATTTTGGACTGGTACTGAGGGTCTAACATTCTGGAAAGCCAGTAGTCATCCCTCTGCTGAATGGTGATAATGCAGCTGTTACTACGCAAGCAACTCAGTATACATTTGGCCAATTGCACAGGGGACTCAGAGGGATTCTCTGCCTCCATCTCCACTGCAAACTGCTATGGTCTTTCAGGGTCATTTGTGTCATCTTTATCCTCTAGCTTCTCCTGCTCCTCTCGCTCCTCTACATTCGGTTAGGCAGATAAACCACCTAGTTCTGTATAGAATTCCTGGGCATTTAAGTCCTCTTCCTCGTTCTCCTCCTATGCAATTCCAGCCTCCACAGGGCTCAGGTGGCCATGGGATACAGGCACCATATCTTCTGTCCCCTTGCCAGTCAGATTTATCAACATCCCCTCCAGTATATAAAGGAGTGAAATGACATAATTCATCCCATAGTCTTGGCGACTGACAAATAAAGTGGTCTCTTCAAATGCCCTGTACAAATGTCAGGTGTCACACATGAGCTGCCATTGTCTAACATCAAAGTTATACCAGGGAATTTACATAATCAAGAAATCAGTCACAGGTTTCCTCTGCTCATACAGTCGGTCCAACATATGGAGCGTGGAGTTCTAACGTGCAAATTTCACATATGAGGCGATGTAGGGGAACACCATTCTGCCTTTACAGCTCAAGGAGAGAATGTTTTCAATGGTAAGAGTAGCTGAAGTGCACGCATAGTAAGTATCCTTGACATTTTAAAGATGTCTTGCAGTTGGGTGGAAGACTTTAGTAACCAGGTTACAACCAAATTAAAGACATACGTCATGCAGGGTGAATAGGTCAGACATCCCTGATACAGCGCAGGCAGAATGTTCTTTCTACTATCTCTGACCATGGTTTCTATTAGTGATGAGCGAGCAAGCTCGGACGAATATCTGTTCGGCTCGAGCATCGCCATGCTCAGCACATGGCGGTACTCGACCGAGTACCGCATGTGCTTGAGCGCAATGCTCGAGTCTTCGCCCCGCATGTTTTGCAGGTTTTAAGCAGCCAATAAAGGTGCAGGTAAGTACTGCCCTCACTGTACTGCTATACTATATAGCACCTGATGACGCATGTTCGGCTCAGACATAGACAGGGAAAGCAGAGCGTAGGAAGGGATTTTCACAGTTTTTATTCAGAGAAAGCTTTTCCAAGACCCAAAAGTCCTTTTAAGGACTACTGTGTGTGGTTTTAGAGCAGCAATCTATTTACCTGCTGCAGTCTCAGGGACAGTGCTTCAGAAGGGACAGATAGGGCAGGGAGAGACATTTGCTGTTTTTACTATCAAAAGCTTTTCAAAGACCCCAAAGTCCTTTTAAGGACTACTGTGTGTGTTTGACAGCAGCAAGATATTTTTATTTTATACCTATTAGTGACATATACTGTACATCATCCGCAGACTGTGTCTTTAATAAGCTGGGCCACATATAGTGTCCATAATCTGTGGTGTTCTGTAACCAAAAGTGTAGAACATCTGCAAACAGTGTCTGTATTACAAATTCCAATAATCTGGCCTAGCTAACGCTTTCCCTATTAATTCAGCAGCAGCAGCACTCTCCCTGCTCTAACTAAAACTGCAGCTTCAGAATGAATCTAAGATGGATGCTGTCCTTGCTTTTTAATAGGAGGTGGGAGGGTCTGGGAGGGTATGATGATTGGCTGCAATGTGTCTGCTGACTGTGAGGTACAGGGTCAAAGTTGGTTTAATGATGATGTATAGGAGGCGGACCGAACATCGCATATGTTCGCCCGCCAAGGGGAACGCGAACATGCGATGTTCGCCGGGAACTGTTCTCCAGCGAATAGTTCGGGACATCTCTACACGACAATTGAAAAACGGAGAAATGCTGACCGACACAGGGAAGAACATGGTGTCGGCGCTGCATCAAGGAAGGCTGAGTCATGCACCCTGCATGGCACACATGTTCAATATGGTTGTCAAGCGGTTCCTGAAGTCTTACACCCATTTGCAAGACATCCTAAAAATGGCCAGGAAACTACACTGCAAAGCACACCCTCCTTGAGATGCAGCAGCAGAACGGGATCCCCCAACATAGGCTGATATGCGACGTTTCCACCCGTTTGAATTCCACCCCCCATATGTTGGACCGACTTTACGAACAGGCCATCAACGATTTCTTGATGATCCAAGTGGATAGAAGTACTCCCCTGTGTAAGCCAGTGGCAACTTATGCGTAACACCTGCCATTTGCTCAGGCCCTTTGAGGATGCCATGTTATTTGTCAGTTGCCAGGAGTACAGGATGAACTACGTCATTCCACTGATTCATGTCCTGCAACAGATGGTGGTAACAATGGCTGGTCAGGGGACAGGAGATGTGCGCCTCGATCTTATGGCCACATGAGCCCTGTGGGGGCTGAACTGGAAGAGGAGGGGAAGGGGCAGGAGGACTTTGGAGCAGAGGGAATGTGTGGCAAAATGAGTGTTTTTTCTACTCAGCTGACAGGAGAGAAGGAGCAGTCAGAGGAGCTAAAGGGCGATGAGGAAGATGAGACAGAGGACCCAGACACACCGTGGCAGTATGCAGTGGAGATAGGGGCAGGGAGTTTCTCTGAGTCACTTGCACAAATGGCCCGATGCATGCTCACTTGCTTGCGTAGTGACAGCCAAATTGTCACCATTCGGCAAAGGGATGACTTCTGGCTCTCCTCCGGTCCAAAATGGAGGCCTTTTTTTTTTTTACACCCACTGAAAGAGAAGACAAACTTAGTTACTACAGAGATATCCTATCTAGTCAGTTTGCCTATCTGCGCCATCATCCATCCTCTCGCAGGTCTGACCGGGGGGTCCTTCTGCGCTCGTGTTCTTCAGCCGTGGATGCTGGGGAGGGGTGGGGTGGCAGGAGCAGTAGCAGCTCCATCAGCAGCACTCTGAGTCTACAATTGCTGATGAACAGATTTTTTCACCCGCATAGTGAAGAAACTACTCACCAACAGCAGCAGCAGGTAGACCTGGAGCAGGACCCGAACCAGCAGGTGGTGGCATACTTAAACAGCACCCTGCCACTCCACATTGAAGATCTGCTGGACTAGTTGGCAGCCAAACTGTATTTGAGGCCACAACTGGCAGAGTTTGTCCTGGAAAAAAGCTGTCCTGCCCAGCCAGTAGTGTGGCATTCGGAGAGGGTGTTTAGTGCAGCGGGGGCCATAGTTACCCCAAGAAGTACTCGCCTGTCCACCCAAAATGTGGAGAGACTGACCTTTGTCAAGATGAATCAGACATGGATCAGCTAGGATTTCCACCCACCATTTCTTCCTGCATCCGATTACATCATCAATGCCGCCTCACCTAAACCTTGAAAAAGACCGGTTTCTTCTGGCTACCTGCCTCAGCTACTACTCTGATGCTGCCACCCGCCTGATGCAACATATCTGATGCCAAATGCTCCTTCTTTCACCCACCTTAGTCAGCGGGAACTGGTTTTGCCACCCACCACCCCACTCTGTCTCCGGGTCACTTTGTGGTCTCCTGATGCTGCTGCCATCTCCACACTATGTCACCTTCACACTCTGTGATATACTGATGCTGCTGCCATCTTTACACTGTCACCTTGCCATGCTGTGGAATCCTGCTGCTGCCATCTCCACACTATGTCACCTTGCCACTCTGTGCTATCCTCCTGATGCTGCATGTGTCGCCACCTTTAGACTCGGTCACTGAGCCACTCTGTGGCCTACCCCTGATGCTGCTGCTGCCGCCACCTCCACAATCTATCATTGGACGACTCTGTGGTCTCCTAATGCTTCCGCCTCCTCCAGACTCTGTCATTGCGCCACTCAGTGGCTTTCTCATACTGTTGCCAACTTTAGACTGTCATTGTGCCACTCGGTGGCCTTGTCCTGATGCTGCTGCTGCCACTAACTCCAGGCTCTGTCATTGTGCCACTTGGCGGCCTTCTGATACTGCTGTCAACTCCAGACTCTGTAATTGTGCCACTCAGTAGCTCTTCATACTGCTGCCACCGCCATACTCTGTCATTGTGCCACTTGGTGGCCTTCTACTGATGCTGCTTCTGTGGTTGCCGCCAACTCCAGATGCTGTCATTGTGCCACTCAGTGGCTCATCATACGGCTGCCACCTCCAGACTCTGTCATTGTGCCACTCGGTGGCCTTCTCCTGATGCTGCCAACTCCAGACTCTGTAATTGTGCCACTCGTTGGCCTCCTCATACTGCTGCCACCTCCAGACTGTCATTGTGCCACTCGGTGGCCTTGTCCTGATGCTGCTGCTGCCACCACCTCCAGGCTCTGTCATTCTGCCACTCAGTGGCCTCCTTATACTGCTGCCAACTCCAGACTCTGTCATTGTGCCACTCGGTGGCCTCATCATTTGCTGCCATCTGCACACTCTGTCATTGTGCCACTTGGAGGCATCATCATACTGCTGCCAACTCCAGACTATATAATTGTCCCACTCGGTGGCTCATCATACTGCTGCCACCTCCAGACTTTGTCATTGTGCAACCCGATGGCTTTCTCCTGATGGTGCTGCTTCCACCACCTCTAGACCCTGTTATTGTGCCATTTTGTGGCCTCCTCATACTGCTGCCAGCTCCAGTCTCTGTCATTGTGCCACTCGGTGGCTTTCTCCTTATGCTGCGAACTTCAGACTGCGTCATTATGCCACTCAGTGGCCTCCTCATAAAGCTGCCACCACCAGACCCTGTCATTGGGCCACTCTGTGGTCTCCTCATGCTGCTTCCACCTCACCACTGTGTCATAGGTCCACTCTATTGAGTTCTTGTGCTGTTCCCACCCTCCTCACTTCATTACTAGTCCACTATTTTGGCTTTTGGCCTGGCTGACATCATTATTTATTTGACCTTTCTTCTGATCTGTCAGAAGGAAGGAAAAATGAGACATACAACGGATCCTGTTTCTGTAGCAGCTGTAAGGCCTGTATGGTCCCTTCAGAATTGGCTTAGGATTTGGTAGCCAAAAGCAGGAGTGGGTACAAAACACAAAAGACATGCAAATATCAATTGTCCTAGCGGCATCTGAGGCACCCAGCGGCTAGGACAATTGATCTGCTCCAAAGCAGGCGCCACCTATAAAGACACCATACATGTACAGCACATGTTGGGAGGGGGTTAATATTAGCACTAATGAAGACCAAATGTACAACTTGAATGTATTATACCATGGTTGCTTATAACATGCTAGGCTCTGCTAAAAGCTTTCAATAAGAAAATAATTTTAACAATCCAGACTGTGTATGTCAATCCATAGTTCATTGCCAACAGCTTAAATGTCCAAAGCAGAGTTAATATGAGATGATGAAATGTTATTGAATAGATCACACAGTTGAAACGTGTTTACTTTAGGAAGTCAGGTAGGGTTATTAAATCATTAAGCCCACACAGCTGCTAAATGTATATAGCAGAGAAGTCAAAAAACTCCAGATGAAATGTCCAATGTGATCCTATTTTGATATCTAACAAGCTTTTCAATATAGCATGGCAGCTTATGTAAATATTTGTCTAATGTATTATAGGAAGATTTCCTTACAGAATAGAATTATCAAAAATTTAATAATTGTTTAACAGTCATCATGCCCATTCCACTGAGCCTCAAATGTTTTACAAAGCTGAATACTGACCTACGACTAAGCACATCTGTAAATGAGATAATGCTGCTAATGCTGTGTTTTACATGGAGGATCTATATAACTACTAGCATGAAAACTTATTTTTTTTTACCTTATTTTATAATGAACAGACTGAAATTCTAATTACTGGATATGAATATTTATGACCATATTGATAAATAACAATCGTTAGGATAACATTGTACATAGGGTTGAGCGAACACCTGGAAGTTCGGGTTCGGGACCCGAACTTGACCCCAAACCCAAACCCCATTGAAGTCAATGGGGATCCGAACTTTGGGACACTAAAATGGCTATAAAAAAGTCATAGAAAGGGCTAAAGGGCATCAAAATGAAGCAAAATGGGGTAAGAGCAGTAAAAAATTGCCCTGCAAACAAATGTGGAAAGGGAAATTACCTAAAATAACATAGAATATAAAAAAAAGTAAAAAAAAAATTATGATCTCCAACTAGGAAGCAGAGGTCAAAGTGGAGTGTGAGGTTGAAGAGGCGGTGGACATGGAAGCCATGGTGGAGAAAGAGGAGGTAGCCAACACTGTTTTTGTATTATTATTATTATTTTTTTAATTTTATTTATAGATTTGGGAAGATCCCAAAACATTGGGAAATAGAAAAGAGAATGCAAAGAGAAAGTGCGCTGGAGTATAACAATGGCTGTGTGCGACCGGTATACTTGTCCATTCTGCACAAGGTATGGACAAGTCCTGTGGGATCCACGCCTGGTTCATTTTAATGAACGTTAGCTTGTCCACGTTGGCTGTGGACAGACGGCTGCCCTTGTCTGCGATCATCCCCAGCCCCCGCCCCCCCGCCGTGCTAAACACATGTTCAGGCAATACACTGGCCGCAGGGCAGGCCAGCACCTCCAAGGCGTGAAGGGCAAGCTCAGGCCATGCGCCCAATTTGGAGACCCAGAACTTGAATGGGGCAGACCCATCATTCAGTACGTGTAGACGTTAGTGAGTGATGAGCAGCAGGGACAATATTCGAATTTGCGATACTTTGTGAATATTTGGGCGAATATTCGCCATATATTCGCGAATTCCTGGTCTTCAGGCATTATTTTCTTGATTGCGAAAAATCGCATCAAAAACATTCGCATGAAATTTTTTTTGCATAGACTGGGATTTAAAAAAAAAACTAATATTTGCGAATTCTCGAAGTGCCATTATTCGTGATTAAAATTAGTAATTTGAATATTTGTGATCAACACTAGTAGACATGTGCACATGTACTGTTACACCATGTTGCTGAAATGCTACCTCCTGCTAAGAGATTCCATATTAGCTGGTGGTGCTGGTTCTTGTGGCGTGCTGACAAAGCTTTTACATATTTTGGCAATGCTAACCCTCTGTTCTGAAGAGCTGCGTTGGCGACTTCTTCCTCCTCCTCTGCCTTCACCTTGTGCTTCCACTGAGCCCCTGGTGTCAGGTGGGAATGCCATCAGCAGTGTGTCTACCAGTATGCACTTGTACTCATGAAACTTCCGATCACGCTCCAGTGACGGAATTAAGGACAGGACGTTGTCCTTGTAGCGAGGATCGAGCAGGGTGGCCACCCAGTTCTCAGCACTCTTTAGAATGTGGGCAACTCGGCGGTCATTGCGCAAGCACTGCAGCATGTAGTCGTTCATGTGTCCCCGGCTTCCCAAAGGCAACAACAAGCTGTCCTCTGTGGGAGGTGTATCGTCTGTGTCCTCTGCATCCCCCCAGCCCCACTCCAGTGATGCCCATCAGCTGCTTTGGGTGCCACCCTGCTGTGAACACGGTTCCTCCTTCTCATCATTCTCCTACTCACTATCCTCCATAACTATGCCCTGGCTGGACAATTGTGTACCTGGCCTCTGTTGGTGCAGGAACCCACCTTCTGAGCCACTTGTGAATGACTGGCCTGATAACCGTGGAAATGATCTCTCTTTCTCCTCCTGTTCCTCATCCTCTTCCATCATCGCCAGAAGCGTTTTTTTTAAAGAGACATAGAAGTGGGAAAGTAATGCTGAGGACAGCATCATCGGCACTGGCCATGTAGGTAGAGTACTCGAAACAGCACAACACGGTTCACACATCCCGCATAGAGGCCCACTCATTGGGGGTGAAGTGGTGCTGTTCCACAGAGCGACCCGTGCGTGCTGCAGCTGAAACTCCACTATAGCCTGCTGCTGCTCGCACAGTCTCTCCAGCATGTGCAAGGTGGAGTTCCATCTTGTGGGTAAGTCGCATATGAGGTTGTGAGCAGACAGGCGAGCAGCAGCAGCGTGAGATTGCCGAAAGCACGCACATACGACCCGCACTTTCTGCAGCAGCTATGACATATCTGGGTAATTTTTCAGGAACCTCTGCACCACCAAATTCAGAACATGCGCCAGGCAAGGGATGTGTGTCAAACTGGCTAGGTCGACTGCTACGAGATTTCGCCCTTTATCGCACACCACCAGGCCGGGCTTGAGGCTCATTGGCACCAACCACTCATCGGTTTGTTGTTTCATGCCCTTCCACAGCTCCTGCGCAGTGTGGGGTTTTTCCCCCAAACAGATGAGTTTCAAAACAGCCTGCTGTCGTTTCCCCGTCGCTGTGCTGAAGTTGGTGGTGAAGGTGTTATGCTGACCGGATGAGGAGGCGGTAGAGGAGAAAGTGGAGGAGGAGGCAAAGAGAAATGTCCTGCAATCCTCGGTGGCGGAAGGACATGCGCCAAACTGCTATCTGTCTCAGACCCAGCCACCACTGCATTTACCCAGTGTGCAGTTAGGGAGATATAACGTCCCTGCCCATGCTTACTGGTCCACTTATCGTGGTTATGTGGACCTTGCCACAGATGGTGTTGCGCAGTGCACACCTAATTTTGTCCGCCACTTGGTTGTGCATGGCGGTAATGCTCGCCTGGAAAAGTAGTGGTGGCTGGGTACCACGTACTGTGGGATAGCAACCGCCATAAGGTTTTTAAAAGTCTCTGTCTCCAACAGACAGAATGACATCATTTCAAAAGCCAGGAATTTTGAAATGCTGGCATTCAGGGCCAGAGATCTCGGGTGGGTAGGGGGGTACTTCCTCTTTTTCTCCAGTGTTTGGGAGATGGACAGCTGAACGTTTTTTATGGCACATTGTGAAGATGCTTGGTGACGGAGGTTGTGGTGCTGCTGCCACATCCACTGTTTGCAGGGTGGAAGGTGCCACTGTCACTCCAGAGGGGGAGGAAGAGGCCGAGACTGCAGCAGAAGAGGGAGCAGGAGGAGCCTGAGATCTTTTGTGATTTTTGAGGAGTTTACTCTGCTGCAGCTCGTGCTTTGCATTTAGATGCCTGGTTATGCAGGTGGTGCTGAGGTTTAGAACATTTACGCCTCACATCAGGCTCTGATTGCACAGCGTACAAACCACTTACATCTTGTCATCAGCACATTGTCTGAAGAACTGCCACGCTAAGGAACTCCTTAGAGCTGGCTTTGGTATGCCCAGTCCCTGGGTGCGGTGGGCAGTAGCAGGTGTACTGGCTAGGGGAAGGCCACTCTGCTTTTGCACACTACTCCCTCTTTTGCTGTGAGGCTGGTGCTGTGTGACAACAACCTCTTCCTCTGAACTGCACACGTCACTCGCATGACCTTGATTCCATGTGGGGTCTAGGACCACATCATCCTCCATATCATCTTCCACCCACTCTTCACCCTTACCCTCCTTGCTGGTCTGCACACTGCAGAAAGCCTCATCAGTTGGCACCTGTGTTTCGTCATCATCAGAGATGTGTTGCAGTGGTCCTCCCATGTCCACATCCTGAAGCATAAGTGGTTGTGCAAGGGTGCACTCAATCTCTTCCACTTTTGGGGCAGGGCTATGTGGACGGCCCACGGAAACCTTGCCAGCACAGTCATCAAAAAGCATATGAGACTGCTGCATGACTTGGAACTCAGACTGCTTGGCTGATTTGGAAGGGGGTGAGGTAAAAGACAGATGCCGATGGGCTGCAGGTGCCAACTCTGCGCTTTCAGCAGGGGACTGGGTGGGAGACAATTTGAAGGAACTGGAGGCACTGTCAGCCACCCAATTTTACCACCTCTACCTGTTCTGGCCTCACCATTCGTACTCCCGTATTCGGGCCTACAAAATAACGCTGAATGTTCAGTCGCCTACGTGCACCTGAGGAAGGTGTTTCATTTGGCGTGTAGCTGGCACAGATCGACCACATCCTCTGCCTACAACAGGAGCTCAACCAGCAGCCCCACGACCAGGGCCACGTCCCTTATTTGATGCTCTCCTTATTCTTGGAGGTCACCCACCGAACTAACAGACAGATTAACTATATTAATTTCCCTGTTATGTATGCAGTGCAAGTGTACTTCACACAATAAATGGGTATATGTCGCCCACCTAACTAAAACACGGATTAACTATATTAATTTCCCTGTCACATATGTAGTGCAGGTGTACTTCACACAATAAATGTGTATATGTTTCCCACCGAACTAACAGACGGATTACCTATACTAATTTCCCTGTCACATATGCAGTGCAGGTGTACTTCACACAATAAATGGGTATTTGTGGTCGGGGCTACCTGTGATGCGTAGGCTACATGACACGTAACCGTCTACCTTCCTAACTAACTAAACTAAGCGGCTTGAATTGTGCCATAACCGCTGTGTAGAAAGAATGCCTGAAAGGGGGCATACCCTGCAAGGAGTTTTTGAAAAAGAAGGGCGGGTTGGGTGGGTACGCAGCACCGTCGACACACCCAAGGGAAGCGCCTGCCTGGTATAAGGCTACATGCACACGACCGTTGCCTGCCTCCGCGTTCGCTCCTCCTTGAAATTTTGCATCCGTCAAAAAAAACGGATGACGGACCGTTTTTTTTTGACGGACCGTTTTTTTTGACGGATCCATTGTAAAAATGCCTATCCTTGTCCGCAAACGTGAAAAAAATAGGACATGCACTATTTTTTTGACGGAATGAAAACACGGATCATGGATGCGGAACACAAACGGTTGACCATCCGCATTTTTTGACGGACCCATTGAAATGAATGGGGAAGCATCCAATCCATGAAAAAAAACGGAACGGACGCGGAAACAAACAACGGTCATGTGCATGGGGCCTTAATGTGCTACTGACGCCCCTCCCACAAATACAGGCCAATAAATTGGCCTTTATACATGTGGTCGGGGCTACCTGTGATGCGTAGGCTACATGACACGTAACTGTCTACCTGCCTAACTAACTAAACTAAGCGGCTTGAATTGTGCCAAAACCGCTGCATAGAAGGAATGCCTGAAAGGGGGCAAAAACCCCACAACTAAATGATAGATAATAGACTATAGCAACAACACTAACATGAACAACCTCTCGATTGCGAGAACATCTCTATACTAGGTTGAGGTAAGTAGCTATTGAACATGCAAAGCACCATCGACCTAATTTCCAGATAAGGTCCGGAACTTTTGTTCCTAGGGGCAGCAGATGCTGCACCTAACCTAAAGGAAAAGCCAGATAGCTGTCGGTTTCAACCCTAAATTGGACACGCCGCACAACTGAGAGGTGGTGATGGACACGCCGCACAACTAAGAGGTGGTGAGTGGTGCCGTGGGAACGGCGACAGAGTACTCTCAAGGTCTCAGTCTGTTAAGGTTGCCAGTAACTGCTGAAAGACATGAACCGGGCAACCTGAATGGAATGTTGGAAAGAAAATGATTATATTGGGGGCCAAAAAATGGCAACAAAACCAGTGCCATCGAAAGCATCAGAAAAACCAAATGGTTGAAATCGCTGTGGCCTGAGTGACGTGTCAGGTCTATTGTAGTAATATCGCAACCTGATGAAAATGTGACTTACCCAACATTCTGAACCTATAATAACCTTTGAAGAAATATCAAGTATCAAAGCCCGTAACCTAATGGGAAATCCACCCGTAACGTGACTCGTTGTATGCTAAATAAAGTTTTTTGTTTTTAAATCCCTTTTTTTATTTTATTTTATCAATTATTTTTTTTTTTCATCCTACTACCTGAGCAAAAGATGTAATTGACCACACCAACTGAGAATGACGAGCTGTGACGTGACCTGAAAAGCAAAAATGACATGCAATGACAATCCTGGCTGTGGTAGTATGCTGACACTGACATGAGGCATGCAGTAATATAGACCACCTGCAATATATAAACGATGCAACCATCAGCACGTACCCCCTGTTGAAATGTGGGTGTATATGCCATTAAAACAGTCGAAACTCAGTTCTTGGCAAAAGCAACGCTCAGATCTATTATAAGCAAAAATAAAGCAATAAAGCACGGCAAAATAACAGCAAAATAAATGGTCCTCATGGGTCTTTGCAATTACCTTTGTAGCAAGTAGCTCCCCCAGTGTCCAGTTAACATTCTGAACTGAAGATGGGTCCCCAGCACCTTGCACAGGTGCTTTTTAAGTACACCAACTCAGGTTCAAAACCTTAAAGTGATACACACATTTTACATTTCCAAAAACAAATATTACAAATGAAACATACCTCATTTCAGCAGTTATACTAAAGAAACAAAAACACTCTGTTAACAGCAACTCTGCCTTACTTGGATTAATCAGATGCCTGCATCTCACACTTTACAATGCAAGTAAGCAGGATAATGCTGTATGTCAGTGTGAACAATGCCTTAACCTGTCTGCAGAAATAATAGCGAGCAAGAAAGTGAAAGCAAACAAGAAAGACATGCAGATATATACAGTGGTGCTACTACCCATGTGCCGCTGGCATGAATGTGTAAAACATCATTGTAGTAATGGCACGTATCCTAACATCCCCCCCACACACACACACACATCTCACAAAGCACGGCGGCCTGTGCAAGACATAGAAACCTGCAAGAAAACGAGACTGAATCACGCTGACCCCTGCTGCCTAACCATACTGCCTCGTAGGCACCAAACGTGGGCTGCCAGGCAGATCGCTCCAGTCCGGTGCTGCTGCTCATCACCAAAGGAGCCGACACACCGCCGACTGGACTGTAACAGGATGATGCTGCATGAGCTTGCAGCAAACCCTCACCCGAATCCTGGTGACATTCTCATCCACCAAACCCTCCACGATATCGGACGCATGCGACATCTCATACTGTGGACAACAACAGAATTTTAGGAAGGCACAGCGTAATGGTGCACCGTCACCTGAGGGAACCACCATCGCTTGCCAATACAAGTACTTCTAAGACACCCCTCCCCCATCCATTTATATATACTTTTTTTTTTTTTTTTTTTTTTCGTTTTTTTTTTTTTTACTTGCAAACTTATCCAAATTATTTCCCCCCTGCAAATATATTTTTTAATTTCTTTCTTTTTTTATCTGACACTTTACAACCTGCTCATTATCCCCCTTCCCCCCCCCCTTTTTTTTTTTCCTGGGACACTCTACCACCTGTTGCCTGAAGGCTCTAGCAAACCCAGACAGAAGCTTGAGCCTGCCAAGATCAACAGCTCCTGCTCCTCCACTCAACCCTCTGCCTCACTAGGAGCACGGCGGCCCGTGCAATACATTAACTGTGCGCTGTGAGCGGAGTCGCACTGAATCCTGCACCCTAATGAGTCTGCCACGTGGGGAGCCGATGCTGCCAGGCAGAAACGTTCCGGTGCGTTGGTGCTCATCCTTACATAAGGAGCCGACACACCGCCGCAATATGTGACTTAACCACACCCAGACGCCGAGCGGCAGGAACGGTACGCAGGTGAGCTTCTTCAAAGCATTATTTTTTTGTGTTAGGGGTGCAAAGATGGTGTATTGCACCTACAAAAAATCTCTATAGGTCACCCACTGAATTAACAGCCAGATGAGATTTCTAACACTCTCCCTCACTTCAGCTGCCTGCTTCCTGTCCCTGCACTACTCAGAGATGATGGGCGGTGCTACACGTGATCCAGCTTATATAGAGGCTGTGTCACATGATGCATTGGCCAATCACAACTATGCCATTAGTATTCATGGCTATGATGGCTTCTAAGTGCCCACAGCTTAAAAGCTTGTTGATTGGCTGCCCTGCAGCCTTTCAACAAGCTTTATTAAATGCCCGAACAGCGAACTTGAATCCAAACTTTTCCGGCAAAGTTCGGGTTCTGGTGCGGCTACGAAAAATCATAAAGTTCAGTAGGAATATGAACTTTACAGTTTGGGTTCGCTCAACACTAATTGTAAAAAATGTTATGCCTAGTTTAAAGGCCATCTGTCAGTAGATTTGTACCTATTAAACTGAATGACCTGTTGCATGTACATTTGGCAACTAAACTGTTTTGGTCACATGTTTATATATGCTTGTATTGCTTAGAAAACCAAAGTTTTAATATATGCAACTGAGCCTCTAAGCGCAGCGAGGACATTGCCCTTACACCTAGAAGTGGTACTATCTCTGTAACTGCCGCACTCTGATTGACCTGCCACATCCTCTCCACTTTGAGTGATAGGGCCAGGCATTATCATTTTCTAGACTCCCTGGAGAGGATGTGGCAGGTGCACGTTGCTCCTAGAGACCCATTTGTATATAATTAAACTCCATTTTTATCATTAATGTGGGCACATATGAACATGGGACCAACATAGATGCCTTCAGCTGCCAAGCCATGCAACAGGTCAGCCAGTTTCATTCACTGCTGACAAATGCCCTTTAATACAGTTGATCCTGCTGGCAAGTGCTTTTCAAGCCCCCTCAACTTAAGGATCTGGTGACTGCTACCTCTGTGCACTCTTCATAAGGTTTTTTGTATTATTTTCTAAATTCTTTCACAGATTGTAAGGGTACCGCCAAGTGCAGAGGTCGTGAAGTGCTTGTGAGGGGACCGTGCTGCAGTCAAGTACTACTTGGCTGTGCAGACTTCAGCTGGTGCTTTTTAGGCCTAATTCACACGTCCGCATATATGTCCGCATGTATTCCGCAATTCTGCGGAATACATGCGGACCCATTGACTGTGAATGGGGCACGGAACAATGCGGAGAGCACACACTGTGCTCTCCGCATCAGTTTTTGTGCAGCGCACCACCGATCTTACGGCCACAGCTCCGCAAAAAAGTAGAGAATGTCCTATTCTTGCCCGCAATTGAGGACAAGAATAGACATTTCTATGGGGCTGCCGGCCGGGTGTGTTTTTTGGATCCGCAATAAACACTACGGACGTGTGAATAAGGCCTTAAACTGAGAATTCACGGTTTAGTCAGTCTGCATTGCTAATGGCCACTCAGCACCTTCGGTACCGCACAGCCATTAACAATTCAGACAAACATTAGTGGTTTCATAAATTTAACAAGAGCCCAATGTGGCCCGTATGGCCACACGGTACTTGACTGCAGCACAGCTGTGTTGCAGTCTTGCCAGGACTGCGCTATGTGGTCATACCCTAAGAATGGTCTTTCTGTAATAAGTATATATTATATTACGTACATCTACATCTAGCTGTGGCTGGAGGACCCCAGATTTCCCATGGTCCATCCACCACCAAGCGCTGCTCCCCGCCTCTCCCATAGAAGTGAATGGGAGCGCACCCCGCATGCACGGCCCATAATCCCATTCATTTCTAGGGGGCCGACGGAAATAGCTGAGCATGCGCAGTGTGCCCTCCTTCACTTTCGGGGCTCTGTTCTCGATACAGGTGGGATATGCCCCCATTGTCTGAGATGGGACAACCCCTTTAACTGTAATCTAATATTAAATACCAACAATTTCTAAGTAAACATGCATATATAATCTATCTATCTATCTATCTATCTATCTATCTATCTATGTACAGTATCTATATATCTAAATCTGATTAATGGCCGTGCTTAAACCATAGTAGCAACTTGAATCTGTGTTTGAGAGCTATTCACATGTTTGCACTGCACTGTGCTACCATCAAGTGGAGCACACTAACAAACTACAGATTCAAGGAATAAATACATTAACAGTCACCCCATATACCAATAGTTTGGAATAAAATGTCACTAAGAAATGTGTGATTTCATGACATGAGTGGTAACCAATTATGTTTCATTTGGGGTGAGTTATTAAGAGCCAAAACCAGTAGTGAAAACAACACAGATATAACGTATAATGGAAAGATTTGCACGTGCTGTATTTTATGTTTTTGACCCAAACCTGATTGTGGCTCACAATAACATAGAAATAACTGACCAAATAACTGAACTTGGCCTAAGCTGCAGTAAACATTTAAAAATGCAATCTTTTCTTTATTTTATTTTTTCTTTCCTGTTAGGATAGATTCTGCCTGGTGACATTATGACACCATGTATGCAATGTCACTGAGGTTCAACGGCAAATACACATGCACTTAAACATTTTACAGCTTTTCAAATTTTTATAGGTGTATGGTCTTGGGGGGGGGGATATTCTAATCTAGTTTTGCACAACATACAATATTTAAAGTCTAATAATTTAGTACTTATCTGTACATTCATATTTCTAACCAACCCCTTTCTCCGCCCAAATATATTTCTTTTGCCCAAATATCCCATGGCATCATTATTTTTGTTGATCGCGAATATTCTAATCATTAAATTTTATCGCTTAAATCGGCACTTCGAGAATTTGCGAAAATTTAGAATATAGTGCTATATATTCGTAATTGCGAATATTCTTTATTTTTTTTTCCTCAGTACTACTGCTTCTTGCTTGTGGGCCAATGAGAAGGCTGCAATATCTGGTCTGAGCTTAGAAACATCCCTAGAAACCAATAGGAAAGTTGCCTATTTCTTTACTATATAAGAAACTCCCCAGCAGCCATTTTCTGCTGTTTTTTGCAGTTCTGAGAGAGAGAACAGTGTCATTGTCATATATAATACAGATAGTTTGTGGTAGATAGTCAGTGTAGGTTAGATAGTGTAGCTGATAGTTTCCAGTGCAGGGTGTTAGGTAGTGTGATAGGAATTACTGTGCTGTGATAGGGATTAGTGTCTCTGTTAGACACAGTGCTGTGATGTCACAAAAATACTTAGTGCACCAATCAGTAATATATACTCAGACCTGATAAAATGTGAAGTTGCACGTATTGCGCAAAAATATGCGTATCAATAGTGCCGATTTGCGCAATCGTGAACATAATGACTGGAGGATGCGAATTTGCGTATTTATTGCAAATATCGCGAAAAAGAATATTGCCTATGCCGCTCATCACTAATGATTATGCAGCTTTGCAAGCACTAGCTTTGTGTCAAAGAAAACATACTGACTTACAGAATAACACATTTTATTGTATTTTTTTTATAGTGTGTCTCAAAGGCACAGTTTTGGGTCTGTATTTTTACCCCTTCAGGACCAGTTTGCAATTTAGCATTTTTGTTTTTTATTCCTGTCCTGCCTTTTTTATTTTATTGTTCACATAGCTTGGTTTTTGCATGATAAGTTGTACTTTTAAATGGCACCATTTATTACTCCATACAATGTAGTGGAAAAAAATAAATAGTCAATACATCACAAATTAATAAAATCATATAATCAAGATCAGTCCATCAGTCTGTAATCCATTTCATAGAAATTTGATAAATGATAAATAATTATCAATGTATGCTCTATACATTGATAATTATTTATCATTTATCAAATCATTATGGATTACAGACTGATGGACTGATCTTGATTATATGATTTTATTAATTTGTGATTTATTGACTATTTATTGCTTCAAGATTTTAAACATTAATAAATAACTATTTTAGTATCCACTATTTAATATCTATCTGAGGCTGTATGTGATCCAAATATTGAGTGCCGATCATTATTCTATATTATTACTGAATTCTTCTTTATGTCTGGGTGAGACATATATGATCTGAGCACCTACCAGGAAGCCAACATAGTGATCCATCCGTTTCTATACAGTTATCTACCCTTGGAAAAAAAAATTGCCATAGTTTTATGGATTTTGTTTTTACAGCTCTCCCTATGTGGAAAGGGACCTGTTCCCTTGATTATTCAGGTCAGTACAATTACAACAGTACCACATTTGTATAGTCTTTCTTGTGTTTTAATATTGAAATAAATAAAACCATTAAAAAATAGATCTGTAGTTTTTATACCATTTTGGAGAATACAGTATATGGCTCACTTTTTATTTAATCTTTTGGGTAGGTGAAGCGATGAAAAAACTGCAAAATGGCCATTTTGATTTTCTTTTCCATTACGATGTTCATAGTACGGGATAAATGTATTTATGCTTTAACAGTATGGGTGTTATGGGACATGATGGTGCAACTGATCTTTATTTTTTATTGTTTATTCTTATCATAGGGAAAGGAGGTGATTAGAATTTTTTTTATATTTTTTAAAACTTTTTTTTTACTTATTTTTATACTTTATAAAAGTCCCCTATGATTTTGCTTTTTGGGAAACAGGACAAAGAAATGGCAGCAACTATGCAATTGCTTTTTGGGTTTTGTTAATGCGGCATACACTGTGTGGGAAAAACAACATTTTATCTTTATTTTGCTGGTCAGTAAGTTTGCAGAGATACTAATTTTATATTTTTTTTTACATTTTACCACTTTTACACAAAGTATTTTTTTTAAAAAATTCTTGTTTTTGCATCGATATTTTCTGAAAGCCATGTTTTTTTTTATTTCTCTAGTGATAGTCACATGTGAGGGCTCATTTCTTGCAAAATAAGGTGATGTTTTCCTTGGTACAATTTTGGGTTACATATGATTTTTTGATTACTTTTGAGGCTCGGATCCCCTACAATGCATTACAATACATAGTGTCAGTAATAGGAAAGGAAGAGATGTCCCTCTCCAAAAATAGTGGTAGAAAAATCTTGTATCTTTATTCTGCGGCAATAAAAACTTCCATACAGGATGCTAAAATCAACATGTTTCAGACCATCACATATTCAAGGTCATTCCTCTTGTCATGAGGAAGGACCTTGAATATGTGATGGTCTGAAACATGTTGACTTTAGCATCCTGCATGGAAGTTTTTATTACCACAGAATAAAGATATATGATTTTTCTACCACTATTTTTGGAGCTGGACATCTCTTCCTTTCCTGCTACTTGTTGTCGCCTCCAGGTGCGACCTCCGTGCTCAGATAGAGGACTAGCAGGTGAGAGCTGCCTCCCTCCTTGTACTGGAACTGTTTTTCATAGTGTCAGTAATACACTAAGGCCTCTTTCAGACGGGCGTTGCGGGTGCACTCCGTCAAACAGTGCGGGTGCGTTGCGGGAATTGCCGCGATTTTTCCCTGCGAGTGCAAAGCGCTGTCATGCGTTTTGCACGCGTGGGAGAAAAATCGGCACTTTTGGTACCCAGACCCGAACCTGCACTTCTTCACAGAAGTGCATGTTTGGGTCAGAAATTGTCCCGCTGGTATTATTTCACATTATAACATAGTTATAATGTAAAATAATACCCTTGGCCATCTCCCTAATGTTGAACCCGGTGCAGAATGGGTTAAAAATAATAAACTAATAATTACTTACCTGTTCCATTTGATGTAATGATGTCACAGCATCACATGGCCCAATCACATGCTCCATCACTATGGTGATGGAGCATGTGATTGGTCCATGTGACCACGTGACATCATCCAAGGTCCTACGCACTATCCACAGCCTGAGGATAGTGATTAAGGACCTGGATGATGTCACATGGTCACATGGACCAATCACATGCCCATCACCATAGTGATGGAGCAGGTGATTGAGCCATGTGATGTGACGTCATCACAGGTCCTTTAGATCATCGATGCTGCAGGGAAAGAGAGGACAGATCGCGACTACGCGATCAAGTGGCTAAGGTAAGTTAACTTTTATTATTTTTAACCCCTTCCTCATCATTTAATAATGCATTCTTTATTAAGAATGCTATTATTTCCTTATAACCATGTTATAAGGGAAATAATAGAGATTGGGTCCCGTTGCTAAGCAACAATGCGGGAAAATCGCAACGCATCCGCACTTGGTTGCGGATGCTTGCGATTTTCCCGCATCCCCATTCACTTCTATGGGGCCTGCGTTGCGTGAAAAACGCAGAATATAGAACATGCTGCGATTTTCACGCAACGCAGAAGTGATGCGTGAAAATCACCGCTCATGTGCACAGCCCCATAGAAATGAATGGGTCCGGATTCAGTGCGGGTGCAATGTGTCCTCCTCACGCATTGCACCCGCGCGGAAAACTCGCCCGTGTGAAAGGGGCCTAACAGTGTGCCTTTGAGACCCAGCCTGAGGGCTAGGCCTCAAAGAGTAGGCTAAGCTTCTGTAACTGGTGAGCTATGATATGTGTAAGGACTACCTTAACAGCCATTGTCCTCCTGTTACAGCAGCACAAGGGGCTGATTGGGTCAGAGAAGGAGCCCCTACCCTCTACAAACCCTGTACATGCCACAATCAGTGTTGACAGTTGCATATAAGGGTTTAATATGCCTGCATCAATGTTTTCACCGATCCGCCCAATCAGCACGCCGTACATATAAGGCACTGCCTGCAGCGCTATAATGTACTGCATTGGTTTCCTATGGGTTAAATGTTCAACTCAATGCCATGTTTGCTTATGAAAAACCAGTATCAAATTTGCATAGCAATACATGATAGTTCTGTGGCATCAGCTGTTGTTTATTATAATCAGACAGATTGGGGCATTTCACATAACTATGATCACAATTAAATGTGGGAAAACCCCACCAAATTAATTATGTAGCAGTTTGCATGTTTTACCACAAGAAATCAGATTAGCTCCTGGGCACCCAGTGAATAACGATAAAAAGTAGGTCATCAGATATTCATACCCACCTTACAGAATAAACACTTGCCATAGAAAAATATCATTAAAATGCTGAAAATGCATTTACAAGTTGCTGATGCTGAACATGTTGTCCCTTCTGAAAAGTTGTTATTTCTAAAAACTTCAGTAACTTGATGATAGCTCTTTATTAAAGAGAACCTGTTACATCGAAATGCAGTTCAATCTGCAGTCAGCATGTTTTAGAGAAGATAGACCAAAACAGATTGATATATATATTTTTTTTTAAAGATTCAATAAAACTTTTAATTTATACATTTAAATTTCTGCTCTTTCTGAGATTAGTTGTACCCGGGTTTGTCTTTGTCAGCAACTGACAGCTCAATTAATCCGGCATCAATGTATAGATACTTATACAAAAATTCTATTAATCACTGATAATGCAGCCCCCATGAGCTAAAAGAAAAAGAGATTTAAATGTATACATTACAATTTTTACTTAACCTCTTAAGAACAGAGCCTATTTTAATTTTTTTAATTTAGATTTTTCCTCCCCACATTCTAATAGACATAACTTTTTTTTTTCTATTCACATTGCCATATGGAGGCTTATTTTTTGCAGGACAAGATGCATTTTAATGACGTCATATAATTTACCATGTTTTGGTTTGGATTGGACAGAACTGTATGAATGCTTGATTTTTGCTGGCCAAACTGTTGTTCTTATTGGCACATACAACTTTTTGAACACCATTATTACATTTTTTTGGGAGGGCAATGTGACTAAAAATGGCGAATCATGTGTTTTTAACTTTTTTTTTTGTTACGGGCTTACCGCATGGGAAAATCTTTCAATATTTTAATAGTTTAGACATTTTTGGGTGTGGTGATACTTGATGTGCTTATTTTTTTTATTGTAAAAATACTTAATATTTACTTAATAACTATTTGCCCCCTTAGGGAGCTAGAACCTGGAATCTTTTAATCCCTTGTCACATCTACCTTAATGGGAACCTGTCATCAACTTTATGCTGACCTCACTGAGGGCAGCATAAATTAGTGACATAAATGCTGATTTCAGCAGTGTGTCACTCATGAGCTAAAAGTAATTGCAGCACAGTCCTTGAAAAGAGTCAAATCTACTTGAGAAGAGTCATGATTATTCATAATCCCCTGCTCTCCTCACCCATCTGCTGATGATTGGCAGTTCTCTCCTAGAGAGAAAGGTAGAAAACTAGGTAGAAGACTTCCAATCATCAGCAGGTGGGCAGGGACAGCAGGAATTTATGAATAACCATGACCCTTCTCAGGTGGCTGTCACTCTTTTCCAGGCTCAGTCTGCAATGATTGTGAAGTTGGTTCTCCGCAATCACTTACTTTTAACTTTTAAATGACAGACTGCTGAAATCAACTCACCTGTCATTACTTTAGGCCTCTTTCAGACGGGTGTTGCGGGTGCACTCCGTCAAACAGTGCGGGTGCGTTGCGGGAATTGCCGCGATTTTTCCCTGCGAGTGCCATCTCCCTAATGTTGAACCCGGTGCAGAATGGGTTAAAAATAATAAACTAATCATAACTTACCTGGTCCATTTGATCGCGAAGCCCGGCCTCCTCTCCGTTAGCTTGAAAGATGTAAAGGACCTGTAATGATGTCACAGCATCACATGGCCCAATCACCTGCTCCATCACTATGGTGATGGAGCATGTGATTGGTCCATGTGACCACGTGACATCATCCAAGGTCCTTAAGCACTATCCACAGCCTGAACCATAGTGATGGAGCAGGTGATTGGGCCATGTGATGTGACGTCATCACAGGTCCTTTAGATCATCGATGCTGCAGGGAAAGAGAGGACAGATCGCGACTACGCGATCAAGTGGCTAAGGTAAGTTAACTTTTATTATTTTTAACCCCTTCCTCATCATTTAATAATGCATTTAATAACGCTAAGGTGTGAACTGAGTGTAAACCCCTCAGATGCCTTGGTCAAATATGACTACAGTATCTGGGAGGTAGAAGACCAGTAGTGCGCGCTCGTACCCTTGCGAGGATCAGGGGAGCCAGATGTAGTGTGCGGCAACCTATGTACTGCCTGTAACAGGGCTCCATAGGAACTTAGTGTAATTTTAATAGACTCCAATGCTAATGCTATGAGAGAAGCAATTTAATGATGGCTTGCCATAGTTCCCTAGGGAACTATTAAAAAGTGCAAAAAAAAAAGTATAAAAATTTGAATTACCTCCCTTTCCCCAAAATGAAAATAAAGATACATAAATAATTTTAAAAATGAACATCATGGGCATTGCTGCATCCAAAAACGCCTGTAGTATTAAATATAAAAATATTCATCCTATATGGCAAACAGCAAAATGGAGAAAAAAAAAGTCTAAATTGATAATTTGCCTTTTTATTGGACACTTCACCTCCCACACAATATTTTATTAAAAGGCATCAAAAAGTCATAACCACCCTAGAACACATAAAAATAAAAAAGTTATGGGAGTTAGAATAGATAGAAAGTATTTACATTTTTTTTCAGTATTAAAACACAAGAAAAACTAGAGATATGGTATTGTTGTAATCGTAGTGACCTGAAGAATAAAAGTAACAGGTTAATTTTACTGCATTGGAAATGGTGTAAAAAAAACTATAAAACTTTGGCAGAATGGTATTTGGAATTTTTTCCCCGCTGTCAACCACATTGTATACAACTGTAAATAGTCCCATTAGGAAGTGCATATTGTCCTTCAAGAAAACAAACCCTTATATGGCTATGTAAATGAAAAAATAAAAAAGTTATGGATTTGGGAGGGCTGGGAGTTTAAAAAATGAAAAAAATGGAAAATCTAAGTATTTAAATGGTTAAATGTGTGAGTGAAGAGCCTTCATGTGCTGAGGACAGAAAGTTACTGTCTTCACATAGACTAAAATTTAACCCCTGCATCGTAAAAACTGCTGAAAATTTCTAATAAAGACCAATTGCAAAAACAATTTTTAGCTCCATATGAGTACAATGCAATCATAAAAAAATTGCCTTGAAATTGTTCACAGCCTTTAATGTATCCCTACAAAACTATATATATAAATATATATATATATATATATATATATATATATATATATTTACACAGTATCCTCTAAACTAATTCTTCTCTATAACATGCTGCCTCGAGACTGCAATGAATTCCGTGGTAACAGGTTCTTTTCATGATTGGTAGGGGCATTGTGAGCATTTAGAATAGATTAGAGAACAAACCTGAAGCATTGCAAAGCCATTGTTATTTCCAGTTAAAGAGGACCTGTAACTAGATCATGTAAAATGACCTATAGCTGCTGCCCAGCTGAGAATTTTGATGTTTTTCATATGTTGATGTGACCACTTCTGGGTGGACTGACATCAAACAGGAAAGGAAGCAGTGCTTCTGGGAGGATCTCAAAGTAAGTATTCCCTCATCCCCCATACAGCGTTCTCTCTGTTGCCACATACAATTGCAGGCCGGCAAATATATTGTAAGACATGGAGCATTAGCAAAATCACACATTCCTAGTGGAATGCATGATTTTGTAAACACATCACTGGCTAGATATAATATACTGTATTAACAATGGACCACCAATGATTGTCACAACGCAGGCGACATTAGACAGGGCTAGAGATGATTGAAGGTCTCAAATACTCGTCATGAAGCGCATTTATTTGTAAATAGTGGGTGCAATGACAAAGAACGGCACCACCAGGGTTGGTCATGCTGACAGAGGCTCTTTAACCACTTCTAGACCGGGCCATTTAACCCCTTCCTGACCAGGCCTAATACCTTTGGAATGCTTTTACTTATCCAAGCCATTCAGAGACTGTTTTCTGGTGACACATTGTACTTCAATTTAATGGTAAATTTGAGTCTAATGGTCAATTTCAAAAATGAAAATTTGAAAAAAACAATTTCTAAAATTGTTTTCCAAATTTTAATCTTTCTGCTTTTTAGACAGCGTAAAGCTTCATAAAATATTCATTAATTAACATTCCCCTTATGTCTTTATGTTGGCATCATTTTAGTAATGAAATGTTACTTTTTAGGACATTAGAAGGTTTTGAATTTTAGAAGCAATTTTTTAAAGAAAATTTCCAAAGTCAATTTTTTTAAGGACCAGTTCAGTTATGAAGTCACTGTATGAGGCTTACATAATAGAACTAACTTATAAATGACCCCATTTTAGAAATGACACCCCTCAAGCTATTCCAAATTGGTTTTCGAAATGTTGTTAACCCTTTAGGTATTCCACAGGAGTGAAAGCAAAATAGAGGTGAAGTTTCAAAATGTCCCTTTTTTTGCAGATTTTCCATTTTAATCAAATATTTCCTGGAACACATAAGAGTTAACAACAAAACAAACCTCAATATTTATTACCTTAATTCTGCAGTTTGCAGAAACACCCCATATGTGGTCGTATACAGCTGTTTGTGCACACGACAGGGCACAGAAGGCAAGGGGCGCCATATGGTTTCTGGAGGGCAGATTTTGCTGGAATGGTCTTTGGGCACCATGTTGCATTTGAAGAGACCCTGAGGTATCCCAACAGTGAAAACCCATAAAAAGTGTCCACATTTTGCAAACTACACTACCCATACATTTTTAAGGGTACACCCACTTCACTCAACAGGTGTTTGATCGAATTTTTAATACTTGGGTGTGAAAATGAAAAATTAATTTTTTTTTTACCAGAAAATGGTGCTTTAGAACCAAACTTTCTTTTTCTGAAAAGATTATAGGAGAATATCCCCCCACAATTGGCTACCCACTTTTTCCTGAATCCAGTAACACCCCAATTGTGGTTGTAAACTGTTATTTGGGGATACACCAGGGAGCAGCATCTGGATTTTCTAACATTTTCTAACATGGTTTTTAAGAGCGATAACATTTTTATTTTATGTTGAATGAGCTGAGTGAGGGCTTATTTTGTACGAGACAAGCTGTAGTTTTTATTGGCACCATTTTGGGGTACATTTGGCTTTCTGGTTGGTTTTTATCTCTTTTTGGGAGTTGAAGTTATTTTTCTTTTTTTTTTTTACTGTTCACTTGATGGGGTAGATTATGTGATATTTTTATAGATCCAGTCAACAATATCAAATTTGTCTAGTGTTTTTTATTATTTGTACGTTTTACACAAAAATATTTTTAGAAAAAAAATCATGTTTTTTTTGTTGCAATTTTTATAGAGCCATATTTTTTTTATTTTTCTGGCTATTCTCTTGTGTGGGGGCTCATTTTTTGTGGGATGAGGTGACGTTTTTATTGCTGCCATTTTGGGGTACATACGACTTTTTGATTGATTGACATTATGTTTTTTGGCAGGTGATCTCACAAAAAAAATCTGTTTTCGTGCAATGTTTATTTTAGAGCCGGTCGTTGCAGATGCAGTGATGCCAAATATGTCTATTTTATGTTTTATTCTTCTATTTTTAACATTTAAGAAATAAAATGAATTGGGGGGGAATTTTTTTTTTTAACTTTATTATTTTATTTTTTATTTTACACTTTGTGTCCCCCATAAGGTCATACAAGACCTCTGGGGGACATTTATCTTCACTTTTTTTTTAACTATTGATTTCTTCTATTACTGGGGCTGACATGGCCCCTGTTACAGGGGAAATATGCACCCAGAGAGGTGGTACAGCACTATACTATGCTGTACAGCCTCAGTGCAGCGCTGATCGTGGTCTATGGAAGACCCGGCAGCTCCTGCACTCTCCCGGCCCTGGCAGTCACATGATCACCAGGAAGCCGCAAATCGTTGAGCACTGTGTATACAGCGATCTAGAAGGCGGGGACACCCAAGAACAGTCCGTGCCTTCTCTTTGGGGTGCCCTGCTGTCTCTGACAGAGGACCCCCTGCTCGGCAGCATCACGATTAGCGTGCATCTGCCATCTCTGAAATGACTTCCGGGACGTCCATTCAGAGATAAACCTGACCGCCCGGGACGTTTATAGTCAATGGGCAGTCGGGAAGTGGTTAAAGGGAATCTGTCAATGTGATTTTGGACCATTATCTACAGTAACACATGTGTAGTACTGCAGATAAGAAGTCAAGATCGCTATTTTTTTTTCCTACTGCCCCTCATTCCCCCACTATCAGCGGTCAGAACTGCGTTGAAATACATTGTCAGGACTGCTTAGTCCTCTCCATTATGTTAGAACAGGAGAGCAGTCCAGACTATGCACTTCAGTGCCGCTTTGAGAGCTGACAGCAGGGGAACAAGGGGCAGTAGGAAAAAAAATAGTGATGTGGACTCCTTATTTTCAGTACTAGGCATGTATTACTGTAGATAGTCCGAAATTGGGGTGACAGTTTCCTTTTAAGACTGTCTTTTTATTTTTCCATTTCTCACCATTTTCTAAATATGTGCTTGCTGTTAGCAAATTAAAGCACATACCTGTGTATACCTAGACCTACTATTAACTAACAAGTGAACATAAGTGTCTTCAGCCTAGCCATTGCTTTCTCCCCTAAACAATCTAGGCTTCATACCAGGGGCATACAGAAGTTTCATAGGATCATTTTGAATGGGCCCCCTACCCCACCCAGTTTGCCAGACGACGCAGAATCAAAGCTCAAGATCCAAGATTTCTAATTAACTTATATTTTTCTTTATACATTCAGCAGAAGACACTTTAACAAAAAAAATTGTAATTAAAAAAGAAGCTCTCAGCTTCACCTACTTTATCCGACTCAAATGTCTAAAAACGCTGAACAGGTGCTTCAAAAATATTCTGAACAGCATATTTCTCAATGGATTTACACCAGAAAATTGGAATAAATACATCTCTAAATCACTGCTTCTCTTTACATTATATATTCTTAACTGTCTGCCTACAACCACTACTTTAGGGAGCTCAGTGCATTGGAATTTCTACCATTACTGTAATAATCTATTTTGCACTGAGCTCCCCCTAGTGGCAACTGCATTAAAATGCAGTCCTTTCATGTCAGGAACAGAGGAAGTTCATTATGGGCCCTTCTTTCCCCTGGGCCCTGTAGCATTCACTTGGTCTGTCTCTATTAAAGGGTGCTACTGCTTCAGACTGGTACATTGTAGCAGCATTGTAGATATGTGCAGCTGCTGTGGTATTTGCTGTACTACATTTACTTCATGAGCATTTCTTAGACTGGAAACCATTGTATCTACGTCTCAGCTGAGAACAAGACTAGGTAAGTATAGGTATGTACAGGCTTTCAGATCTGAATGCAAACAAGAATGTTCTCATTTACTAACAGCAAGCTAATATCTTGAAAATGGTGAGGGACTGAAACACAAAGGGGGTCATTTATTATACTGAAATACGCCTATATTAGGCATATTTCAGGCACAGATGGCCATCTGCGACTTTTCCCAGCTCATGCCAGGTCTAAAATTGTGGTTGTGGCATGGGCGGTGTAGGGGATGAGATGGGAGGCCCATCTGATTTACCATTTTCTACGCCTGTTCCAGGCAAGGAAATTCGGCTTCGGGGCAAATATAATGTTTTATTCCGGAGAACCACTTTAAAGGAGTTATCCCATGAAATATATTTCACATTTTTCAAACCAGCACCTGGAACTGAGTACTTTTGTTAATTGTGTTTAATTAAAATTTAGTATAGCCACTGAGTTACTCAATAAAATGTATATGTATACCGCCACCTGCTGTTTGCTATTTTCCTGATTTCTCTGTTTACCTCAGTAACATCGCTGAGGTGGGCACACAAGCACATTTTTTCCTTCAACTGTCAATAGTACGATCTACTCTAAAAAGTTGTGACAGGGAAAGAGCTGCAGCAGAAAGGACATGTTCTTGAGCTGTCAGCTTGAAATAATTGTGGCAGAGCAATTGGAGCAATGGAATTGGAGATTTCTGGATCCATAAGAACACCTTCCCTACGCACGGCAGAAACAGCCACTCATTTCCCTACTCTTTTCTGGGATTTGCAAATGTGGATTTATTGGGTTATTACCACTTACAGGATGATGGACAATGATTTCCCCAAGTCATTTCTGGTATAAGAAATACTGAACTCAATACTGAAAACTCAGGCCAAACTAAAGGATGGGTAAACCCATCTTTTCTACATAGGGTTTACCTGTCATTGAAGGTAAAGGGGTTCTCCAGCCAAATAAAATTTGGATGCTTTGGGCTCAGACGGGCTTCAAAACATCAAAGAATGAATATTTACTCTTCAATCCCTTGCTGCTACTGCTCCTATGCTGTTCTGGTCCTTGATGATCTCCCACCACAAATGGCAAGATAGGCCGGACTCAGCCATTTTTCACCTTCCTGACACAGCCTATTTTTGCAAATCTGACTTGTCATCTTATGTGGTAATAACTTTTACTTATCCAAGCCATTCTGAGAATATTTTCTTGTGTCATAATATACTTTATGTTAAAGGTAAATTTGAGTCAATATGTTTAATCTTTAAAAAAAAAAAAAAAAAAAGACAATTATGGAAAATTTAGAAAAAATTGCTATTTTCTAAATTTAAATTTCTCTTCTTTTAAGACAGATAGTGATACCTCATAAAATACTTTTTGTTTTCAGCATTTTGTAAATGTCATTTCATTTTTTTAGGAGGTAAGAGGGCTTAGAATTTTAGAAGCAATATTTTAAATTTGTAAGAAAATTTCCAAAATCCACTTTTTTAAGGACCAAATCAGTTTTTAAGTCACTTTGCGGGATCTTATGTAATAGAAACCACCCATAAATGACCCTATTTTAGAAACTAAACCCCTCAAATTATTCAAAACGGATTTTATAAACTTTGTTAACCATTTAGATTTCACAAGAATTATAGAAAAATGAAGGGGAAATGTAAAAATGTCACTTTTTTGCAGATTTTCCATTGTAATACTCTTTTTCCTGTAACGCATCAAGGGTTAACAGCAAAACAAACCTCAATATTTATTACCCTGATTTTGCAGTTTACAGAAACACTGTAGGGGGTACACTGCTGTATGGGCACACGGCAGAGCACAGAAGGAAATGAGAGCCATATGGTTTTTGGAGGGCAGAATTTGCTGGACTGCTTTTTGTCAAATTTGAAGGCACACTAATGTACCCCTACAGTAATTTAGTAGTAGTAGTAATTTATTGAAGGGTTAGGCCCTTTTTTTCTATGGTGTCCATATGAAAGGTTAGATCATGTGATTTTATAATAAACCCAATTATTATGGACACGGCAATACCGAATATTTCAAATTATTTTTTTTTTTTGCAATCTTAAACAACAAAACCTTTTTAAAAAAGAAATGTTGTTTTTGTGTTGCCATTTTCTGAGATCCATATTTTTTTAATTGTTCTGCCAATCATTTTGTATGAGGACTTGTTGCAAAAATAGAAATACCCGAAATCTGGTGTTCCAGCTGTGACTGGACAAGTTTCATAGTGTCCGTCAAAGGATATATTATTTTCTGGGGTGAAATTCAGTTGCAAAAATAGAAATACAGTAAATCTGGTGTTCTAGCTGTGGCTTGACAAGTAGTTTAATAGTATCCGTCAAAGGATATATTTTGTTCTGGGTTGAAATTCAATTACCAAAATAGCAATACCGTAAATCTGGTGTTCCAGCTGTGACTGGACAAGTTTCATAGTGTCCGTCAAAGGATATATTATTTTCTGGGGTGAAATTCAGTTGCAAAAATAGAAATACAGTAAATCTGGTGTTCTAGCTGTGGCTTGACAAGTAGTTTAATAGTATCCGTCAAAGGATATATTTTGTTATGGGTTGAAATTCAATTACCAAAATAGCAATACCGTAAATCTGGTGTTCCAGCTGTGACTGGACAAGTTTCATAGTGTCCGTCAAAGGATATATTATTTTCTGGGGTGAAATTTAGTTGCAAAAATAGAAAAACCGTACATCTGGTGTTCCAGCTGTGACTGGACAAGTTTCATAGTATCCGTCAAAGGTAATATTATTTTCTGGGGTGAAATTCAGTTGCAAAAATAGAAATACCGTAAATCTGGTGTTCCAGCTGTGACTGGACAAGTTTCATAGTACACGTCAAAGGATATATTTTGTTCTGGGTTGAAATTCAATTACCAAAATAGCAATACCATAAATCTGGTGTTCCAGCTGAGACTGGACAAGTTTCATAGTGTCCGTCAAAGGATATATTATTTTCTGGGGTGAAATTCAGTTTCAATAATAGAAATACCTTAAATCTGGTGTTCCAGCTGTGACTGGACAAGTTTCATAGTATCCGTCAAAGGATATATTATTTTCTGGGGTGAAATTCAGTTGCAAAAATAGAAATACAGCAAATCTGGTGTTCTAGCTGTGGCTGGACAAGTAGTTTAATAGTATCCATCAAAGGATATATTTTGTTCTGGGGTGAAATTCAATTGCCAAAAAAGTAATACCCAAAATCTGGCATAATCCTATATATTTTTTCACATGCTACTGTGCATCTGTCACATCCGTAAAAGGATACCTTTCATCCAGGGCCTAAATACTAGGCCTACAATTGATATTCCCCTAAATCTGTGGTTACTGCTATGCCTGGATTAGTGTAATATGGTACATAAATAGATAGCCAGATAGTGTTAGGTGCATGTAAAAAAAAGGCCTGAATTTGAATTCAATACATTGGGCCAAATAATTTTTTTCTTATTGTGGTGAACGGTAACAGTGAGTAAAACATCTAGTAAGGGACGCGGACGTGGACATGGTCGTGCTGTTGTTAGTGGACCCTCTGGTGCTGGGAGAGGACGTGGCCGTTCTGCCACAGCCACACGTCCTAGTGAACTAACTACCTCAGGTTCCAGTACCCGCCAGAATTTACAGCGATATTTGGTGGGGCCCAATGCCGTTCTAAGGATGGTAAGGCCTGAACAAGTACAGGCACTAGTCAATTGGGTGGCCGACAATGGATCCAGCATGTTCACAAAATTATCTCCCACCCAGTCTTCTGCTGAAAGCGCACAGGTGGTGCCTGAAAACCAAGCCCATCAGTCTGTCATATCACCCCTATGCATATCAGGGAAACTGCCTGAGGCTCAAGTTATGCAGCAGTCTCTTATGCTGTTTGAAGATTCTGCTGGCAGGGTTTTCCAAGGGAATCCACCTAGCCCTTCCCCAGTGATGGAGGACATAGAATGCACTGATGCACAACCACTGATGTTTCCTGATGATGAGGACATGGGAATACCACCTCATCAGAGTCCGCACGTCTCTGAGGATGACGAAACACAAGTGCTAACTGCTGCGTCTTTTTGTAGAGTGCAGACTGAACAGGAGGTCAGGGAGGAAGACTGTGTGGAAGATGATGCAGGGGACGATGAGGTCCTAGACCCCACATGGAATGAAGGTCGTGCCACTGACTTTTATAGTTCAGAGGAAGAGGCAGTGGTGAGACCTAGCCAACAGCGTAGCAAAAGAGGGAGCAGGGGGCAAAAGCAGAACAGCCGCCGCCAAGAGAGTTTGCCTACTACTGGCCACTGCCTCCAGGGACCGAGCACCCCAAAGGCAGCTTCAAGGAGTTCCCAGGCATGGCACTTCTTCAAAGAATGTGCTGATGACAAGACCCGAGTGGTTTGCACGCTGTGCCATCAGAGCTTGAAGCGAGGCATTAACGTTCTGAACCTTAGCACAACCTGCATGACCAGGCATCTACATGCAAAGCATGAACTGCAGAGTATACATCTTAAAAATAAGGAACTCACTCAGGCTCCCCCTGCTCCCTCTTCTGCTGCTGCCATTGGCCTCTTCCTCCGCATCGGGAGGAATGTTGGCACCTGCCGCCCACCAAACAGAGGATGTGCCACCAACACCACCACCTCCGTCACCAATCATCTCCACCATGTCACATGGCAGCGTTCAGCTCTCCATCTCACAAACATTGGAGAGAAAGCGTAAATTCCCACCTACCCACCCACAAGCCCTGGGTCTGAATGCCAGCATTTCTAAACTACTGGCCTTTGAAATGCTGTCATTCAGGCTGGTGGACACAGACAGCTTCAAACAGCTGATTGTGAAGGCTTTCCCACAGTATGTTGTTCCCAGCCGCCACTACTTCTCCAAGAGAGTCGTGCCTTCCCTGCACAACCAAGTATCCGATAAAATCAAGTGTGCACTGCGCAACGCCATCTGTGGCAAGGTCCACCTAACCACAGATATGTGGACCAGTAAGCACAGCCAGGGATGCTATATCTCCCTAACTGCACACTGGGTAAATGTAGTGGCGGCTGGGCCCCAGACGGAGAGTTCTTTGGAGCACGTCCTTCCGCCGCCAAGGATCGCCAGGCATCATTCTTTGCCTCCTGTAGCCTCCTCCTCCTACTCGGACAGGTACAAATGTGGCCAGCCAGGGCCCACTAGTGGAGGATGAGAAGGACGAGGATGAGGAGTAGGTGGAGGAGGATGAAGCATGTTCACTGTGGGGTGGCACCCAACACAGTTTGGGCCCATCACTGGTGTGTGGCTGGGGGGAAACGGAGGACGATGACGATACGCCTCCCACAGAGGACAGCTTGTCCTTACCTCTGGGCAGTCTGGCACACATGAGCGACTACATGCTGCAGTGCCTGTGCAATGACAGCAGAGTTGCCCACATTTTAACGTGTGCGGACTACTGGGTTGCCACCCTGCTGGATCCCCGGTACAAAGACAACATGCCCACTTTACTTCCTGCACTGTAGCGTGATAGGACGATGCACGAGTACAAGCACACGTTGGTAGACGCTCTACTGAGAGCATTCCCAAATGTCACAGGGGAACAAGTGGAAGCCCATGGCGAAGGCAGAGGAGAAGTGAGAGGTCGTCTACGCAGCTGTGTCATGGCCAGCTCTTCTGAGGGCAGGGTTAGCATGGCAGAGATGTGGAAAAGTTTTTTTGTCACCATGCCACAGCTAACTGCACCACCACCTGATATGGAATGTGTTAGCAGGAGGCAGCATTTCACTAACATGGTGGAACAGTAAGTGTGCACACCCCTCCACGTACTGACTGATGGTTTGGCCCAATTCAACTTCTGGGTCTCCAAATATCTACGTGGCCAGAGCTAGCCTTTTATGCCTTGGAGGTGCTGGCCTGCCCGGCGGCCAGCCTTTGGTCTGAACGTGTATTCAGCACGGCAGGGGGCGTCATTACTGACAAACGCAGCCGCCTCTCCACAGCCAATGTGGAAAAGCTGACATTCATAAAAATGAACCAGGCATGGATCCCACAGGACCTGTCCATCCCTTGTGCAGAATAGACATTTATAACTACCTCCCCTTAACCATATTTTCTTGTACTCCAGGGCACTTCTTTATTGAATCCTCTTTTTTTAATTTTACCATTATTTTGTGGGGCAACCAAAAGTTGAATGAACCTCTCCTCCGTCTGGGTGCCAGGGGCCTAAATATCTGAAAGTGGCCTTCTCCATTGGTGGATGACATGAAGACTAACCATAATAAATATGTCACAAACTTATCTGTCCCAGCTCCAGTGCCGCTGTCTGCGACTCAGGCACTGCAGCACTATGTCACACTGCCAGGCCGTGCCCCCGTGATGCGCCACCTAGGCCATGCCCCCTGGTGACTCGTCACTTAAGCCGTGCCCCCTCGTGTTTTCCCACTGAAGCTACAGTCCCTTGTGATGCAAGCGCACATGCTGGATGGGGGAAATTTGTAGCTATTTATATCACCCTTGTATGTTTGTGATGCAGGCTGAGTGACAGTTCAGCCTGCCTATCTCATGACCGCTTGTATCATGGTTCAATAGGGCGTCAAGTCCCTGGATCTATCAGGTTCTCATTCAGGAATGTGCTCTATTTAAACCACCTGCTGGCAATACACCCTTGCCAGTTATAGGTTTTCCCTTGCTATGTTCTGGTTGCTATAGTGCGTTCTTGGATTGTTGCCATTAAGATTTGACTTTGGCTTGACTTGGACCTCTCTCTCTGCTCTACGATTTTGTGCCCTGTTTCCCATCTGGTTTTGACCCTTGTCTTGGCTATTTGTGACCACCCTCCGCTCTGCGATTTGGTACTGTATGGACCTTTTTTATACGGTGACTAACGGTATTTCACTATGGAAGCAACTTTATATTCCTAGGAACATAAGGGTATATAAGTTGGTTTATAAAAGGAGACTCCAACTCAATTGATGTGCCTGCAATCTGTGTGCGCTTGTGAGTATTTTAGCACGAATATAAGCTGAGATATAAACAACTGTGCTTCTCTATTGGCAAATTTCTGATGTCCCACAGGATGTTTTAAATAGAGGACGTCTGTGAGATCTGACCTCTCTTTTTGGTGGATGTGTGGTTATACCTGTGTTCGGAAGAATTGATAAACGTGCGGTTTCGTCAATCGATTAATGTATTGACCTCCCGCCTTTGACCTATTTATGTATGATCTTTCTCTCTTTCTCTGTGTGTGTATTTCATTTTCTCGTGTGAACAGGTCCCTGCAGTTTTTATAGCTGATGCTTGGTTTGTCTCTGTATATGATATATATATATATATATGTATATATATATATATATATATATATATATATATATATATACAGTATATCTGTATCTATAGTATATACAGCAGAGTATGAATATGTCATGTTCTAGGTATAATACATGCAGTTTGTACATTATATCAAAAAGTCCACAGCTCTCACCTGCATGTATTCCATCCGGGGCACGGACGCTATCCCAGGGTTCACAGGAACAAATAGAAAAAAGCGAAGACGTCCAGCTCCAAGATGTTTAAAAGGTGTTTTTCCCAATACTTTATTCTTCAATAAAAAGTGCAAATATGTTTGTAGTTTTAAAGTCAAAGGATTTATGAATTTGCTTTTCTCCATTGTATTGTGATCCCATGTGTTGTAGATCAGACACCTGAACTAGCTCATGAAAGGAAAAATCATTACCAATCTTGGTCATATTATCCTGTGGTGTCTGGTCTATACACATGGGAACAGATACCCCTATATCATCCTGTTGGGTCACAGAGATGATATTTTCATTATCCACGGCTTCCTCAGCAGAGCTTTGGAAGTGTTTCCGTAATGTAAGTAATCGCGCTAATCTATTGGCACGTAAAGCCCGAACATTGGGCAATATGTTAAGCCCTAGTCTATACACAAGTGAAAATACCGCAACACCGACGTGGTTAAGTACTCAAGGTAGCTACAAATGTGGTCATAGAAGATGCGTGTGTTGCAAATATATGGAACAAAAAAATAGTTATAGTTCTACAGCAACAGGGAAGGAATTTACAATTAAATCCTACATAAATTGCAACACTTGCTATGTGGTATATCTGATTACGTGCACTGAATGTAACATCCAATATGTGGGATGCACAACCAATGCTGTGAAAACGAGATTTCGAAAGCACATATCCGATATACCGCATTACCAAAAACGCATTGTATCGGCAGTAAGTTTGCATTGTGCGCTAATACATGAGGGCAGCTCAGCAAGTCTCAAGTTACAAGGAATAGAAAGGGTTACTCTTCCTTTATGTGGAGGTGATCACAGACAAAAGCTGCTGAATAGGGAAGCATTTTGGATCTTCCAACTGGGTACTAGACAACCTAAAGGTCTAAATAAAAGACAAGATTTGATCTTACAATATTGAAATGACCCAGCTGGAAAAGATCGATCAGATATGTATGTCTTCCCTGCTTTTATCATGTTTGAATATGTTTTTTGTATAGAATAATATTAGTAACACAGGTTTTACTCACATGTGTAAGCACTTTTCTTTAATGACATAGGAATGAAGCATTGTGGGAATGGGGGAGTATCCTTTATATTCCCATTTTTTCTGTCTCAAAGATATCATGAGGAAGGACTGTGATTGTTATAGTCTGAAACGCGTTGATCTGAGATAATATTCCTATCTGCACTGTATTTGCACTTTTTATTGAAGAATAAAGTATTGGGAAAAACACCTTTTAAACATCTTGGAGCTGGACGTCTTCGTTTTTTTCTATGCAGTTTGTACAGGTATATAGTATATCCAGCAGTGTACTGACATGTGAGGTACAAGGTATAATATATGTAGTGTGTACAGATATATAGTATATTCAGCAGGGTACTTGCATGTGAGGTACAAAGTATAATAGATACAGTATGTTAAGATATGTAGTATAAACAGCAGTGTACTTATATGTGAGGTACGAGCTGTAATTTATACCTCATACTTAACATATCAGTACACTGCTGTATATACTGGGGGCCCAATTTACATTCTTGCTATGGGGCCCAGTAATTTCTATGTAGACCCTGATCAGAAGAACAAAAAAAAATGGATCTTGCATTTTGAGCATTCGTAAGCGCAATTAACTGAAAAGTAGCCTTATCTATAATACTTAACTTTTAATCGTTTAATTAAAAAATAGCCCAACAAAAAAATTAATAAACAAAAATCACAGCAAGTAGCACAAATAAAACAGTGTGCAATGTAAGAGAAGGAACAGTCTTTCCGCCTTGTAGATTATTGGTAACAGGGGGGTCCCCCACCCTAGAGCCGGGTGTCTCACCCTGAAATGCCCCAAACATTTTTTTATCATTATCTGGGACTTAGGATTTAATTAATAGATCAGCACACTGTATCTGGTAACAAGTGGAGAGACAACAGTGATTTTAAAACAAATGGTATTTATTAACCTTGTTAAAATAGAAATAGAAAAATGAAGGCATATAAAAAGAGGCCTCGATAGGGATAAGAATGGAATACCAGATTACAGATACAGTGTGCCGATCTATTAATTATATCCTATTTCCATACACCAGTCTGACTGGGTGAGTCAGCTTGATTCTGAGCACCTGGCGTGACAATCAGCAAGTGAACATCTATACAATCTTGCTACTTTAATTTGACCAATTTACTGGGACTTCCCTGCAGCATTTCCCATTCCTCCATTACACAGAGCCGGGAACCATTGCACTTAGGGTACAGCAGGGAGCCCTAGTCATATTTGAGGGATGGCTCAGAGGGGTCGAGCCTATCAGGCGAGTGCGCTGCTACCTCAGTATAAAGCGTAGCTCAGGTCAAGTAGGGGCATTTCAGGGCAAGACACCCAGATCGACGTTGGGAGACTCCCTGTTACTGATAATCTACAAAGCAGTAAGACCGTTCCTTCTCTTAAATTGCACACTTGTTTATTTGCACTACTGGCTGTGATTTTTGTTTATTAATTATTTTGTTGTGTTATTTTTTTATTGAACGATTAAAAGTTAAGTATTATACATAGGGACACTTTTCTTTTAATTGCGTTTGAAAATAGGGTGCCCCACCTTTGTATCCTACTAACCATATTTGACTTTCGCTGTGTTACGGTCTGAGAATCTGTAAGGCCTCAGTGCATCAGTATTTGATCAGTATTTGTAAGCCAAAAACAGGAATGGCTCCAAATCAAAGATAAAATATAATATAAATACTTGCATCTCTTCTGTGTTTTGGATCCACTCTTGCTTTTGGGTTACAAATACTGATCAAATAATGACCAAATTCTGACTGTGTGAAACAGGCCTTATGCTCAATTTGTATCTTTTTTGACCATTTACGTCTGAATTATTATTATTTTTTTTAATACTGAAAAAAAGTTCTTCATCCAGGATCTATCACACAGTCAGTATTTGGTCAGTATTTTATAACAGTAATTGATCAGAATTTGAAATCCAAAAACAGGAGTGGGTCCATAACAGATATAAAATGTATTGAAAATATTTGCATCTCTTCTGTGTTGTGGACCGACTCCTGCTTTTGACTTACAAATACAGATCAAATACTGACCAAATACAGACCGTGTGAAAGAGGCCTTAAGGATGCTCAAAATACAGGATACTTTTTTTCTGTTCTTCTGACGGATCAGAAGAATGGAAAAATGAACAGTGATGTGAATACTGCCAAACAGGGACAATAGTAGCTTCATAACAGAGTTGGTCAGCAGCAGTGGCATTAACAATGAGAATAGTGGACCCACGACCCACGAGAGTAGGGAGGGTGGCAGTAACAGTGACAATAGTCTCCCCGTGATAGAGTGGAGAGTATGGCATAATCAGCAGCAGTGGCAGTACCAGTGGGAATAGTGGCCCAATGACAGAGTGGGGAGGACAGCAGCAGTGGCATACTGTACAAGTGGGGAGTTGAGGCATCAGCTGTGTCAGTACCAGTGGGAATAGTGGCCCGATGACAGAGTTTGGGGGGCAGGGGGGGGGGGCGGCAGCAGCAGTGGCATACTGTACAAGATTGTGGCAGATCACAGTAGTAGAAGAACCCAACAACAGCAGCGTGATAGCAGGGCCCAAGACATGCATGATCCTTTTAAAAATGTAACATGTACATATCAGTAGGCCAAGAAGCCCCATTGTACAAATGGCAGTAGAAGCAGGCGGGTGGCAGCATCAGAATGGTTGCAGTAGCACGTGACCAGAAGTAACAGCCCGATTTTCAGAATATTCCAGTGTGGGAGCACACTACAGTACGGTCATTGGTAGCAGAATGATCTATTCTTTTGCATCAGACACCGGTGTCTGGAAATCCTGGTTGATCTAGGATTAGCTTAGTCTCCCAGAATTTCGGTATAAAATGCGAGTTCTCTTAGGGGTAACTTTGCCTCCTGCTGCACTGAACACCCACTCTGATGCCATTTGCTGCTGCTCATCAGAGACTCCAGATTGAAGTTGCTGCTTATGGAGCTGGTGCAGCTCCTGCCCCCCACCTTCATTAATGGTAGTAGAGTGTGAGTGCAGAAGGTCCCCCTGGTCAGACCTTCGTGATAACAGGTGATGGAGCTCGTAGGCAGCGATCAACCGACTACACAGCATGTCTCTATAGTAGTCCATTTTTGCATCCCTCTCAAACGGTCTAAAAAATGCTCCCATTTTTGACTGGTATCAAAAATCTAACAATGTGGATAGCCAGTAGTCATCCCTCTGACGAATCCTGACAATGCTACTGTCACTACACAAACAAGAAAGCATGGACCTGGCCATTTGTGCAAGGGACTCAGAGGACCTCCCTGCCTCCATCTCCACTGCATAAAGTCACGGTCTGTAGTTGTCATCTTTGTCATCTTTGTTGCCCCTCAAACTCCTCTTGCTTCTTCTGCTCCTCTCCTGTCGCTCGGGCAGATAAACCAACTAGTTGTGTATAAAATTCCTGGGCATTTATGTCCTCCTTCTCCTCTACCAATTCATCCTCCTCAGGCCTCAGGTGGCGGTGAGATATCTAATGATGAAAGTTTTAAAGTGTTTTTCCACTTTAAAAATCAAATATCAATATTACTCAACAAAGTCTTCAAATTCCCAAATAACTCACTTAACCTCATCGGAGGACGTACATTTTAATGATATCTATATATATATATATATATATATATATATATATAGATGATCCAAAAAGGCAAGGCAGCATTCCAAGAAGTCAAATTCATGTGCTTTTATTGACCCAGTGCTCCAGCAACGTTTCAATTGCTCAATGCAATATTTATCAAGCCATGTCTCACAAGTGTTCAGTGTTACAAATATATAAGATGCATGATTACATTCCAATTAATTCAAATCAATCATAAAACATGATTAAACATACATAAAAAAGTGCATAGTGCTTAATGTGCAGTGCAATAAATTATCCTCATCAAGGAATCATTTCAGTGTATATTTCATAAAGTGCGCTCCAACCTTAATTTCATAATTGTACAATCATACATTCCAGGTGTGCGATATTCATCGAACATGTGCACTGCATTAAAATTAAGGACATTCTCACTGTTGTGATGGCCTCACATGGAACGGACCGGCGTCTTCATATATTCATTGCGCAACTGCGAGAACTTTTCATAATCCATCGCGAGACCTGAATGGTATCGCCAGAACCACAACAAAGATGGCCGACATAACTTTCAACTTTCAATGGGCATGTCTCCCTAATTGTCCTAATGGGTCGCCAAAAAGAACAACAGGTGGCGATCTTATTAGACAATGTGATATATCAGATAATTTGGGATTATTACAATATCCTTCTTTCAGACAAGAATCCAGGACTGCGCGAACCATAAGGGCAGGCCGGCGCCAACATAGAGGGAGAATGAAACAGGAGTGCGAGACCGCAGAGAACCAAAAACAACTCAAAGAAGAAAACATAGTGGTAAACATTTCATATAGACCATTGAACTGCAGTGAACAGGCTGTTTTGGATAAGGGTTTATCTTATTGTTCAGGATTTTGAATGTATTAGTAACACTTTTGTTTACTTTTAGTGTTGAGCGAACAGTTCGAGCATCATTTTCAAAAAAGTTCATTGTTCGTCGATTACTTCCCGCTTTCTGAAGGGCTGCACAGCCAATCAGCTAGCGTTTTACTTCTTGCCCTAAGAGCACATCACAGCCATGCCTACTAATGGCATGGCTGTGATTGGCCAAGTGCAGCATGTGACCCAGCCTCTATTTAAGCTGGAGTCACGTAGCGCCGCACGTCCCACTGCTCTGATTAGTGTAGGGAGAGGACGCAGCTTCTGTCAGGGCGAGATTAGGCAGGGTAAAGTCAGCAACAGCACCTAATGAACGGATCGATCTACAGCTGTGAATGATTGAACTTCTGCTAGTTACTTGCTCACTGGTTTTTAGGCTGCACAGAGCGTTTTTCTGTCACTTATTTTCTGGGTTGATCGGCGGCCATTTTGTGACTTGTGGTGCACCAGAACAAGCTGCCACCAAGTCCATCAATCCATCAATACTAGTTTTTTTTTGCTATATCCTACATCAGGGGCCTGGCTGGGCAAATTGTCACCCCTAGAAACTCAGGATAGCAATTTCTATATTTTAATAAGGGGTTATATACAATTGCCCAAATACCAATCCCCTAAATCTGGTGTTCCAGCTTGGCTTGACAAGTATAATACTGTCTGCTGTTTGGCAAAGGATAGATTATTTTCTGTGGTGAAATTCAATTGCCAAAATAGCAATACCCTGAATCTGGTGTCCCAGCTGTTGCAGGCAAAGTTGCATAGTGTCCGCCAAAACATATATTTTGTTCTGGGGTGAAATTAATCTGCCAAAATAGCAATACCCTGAATCTGGTGTCACAGCTGTTGCAGGCCAGGTTTCATAGTGTCCGCCAAAACATATATTTTGTTCTGGGGTGAAATTAATTTGCCAAAATAACAATACCCTGAATCTGGTGTCCCAGCTGTTGCAGGCCAGGTTTCATAGTGTCCGCCAAAACATATATTTTGTTCTGGAGTGAAATTAATTTGCCAAAATAGTAATACCCTGAATCTGGTGTCCCAGCTGTTGCAGGCCAGGTTTCATAGTGTCCGCCAAAACATATATTTTGTTCTGGGGTGAAATTAATTTGCCAAAATAGCAATATGCTGAATCTGGTGTCCCAGCTGTTGCAGGCCAAGTGTAAATCTGTCCATAAAAGGATACCTTTCATCCAGGGCCTAAATACTAGCCCTAAAATAGATATTCCCCTAAATCAGTGTATGTAAAGAAGAAGGAATAGCCGGCACGGCACTCACCACACGAAACTTGTTTTTGATGATGCGTTCTTTATTGATTATTCGTGGTCATCCGACCTAACCTAGGCAGCGGGGCAGACAGCCTTGGCGTGGACGTCCGCAGCAGGCGACGGCCGTTTCGCGCAAATGCGCTTCCTCAGGCACTGACGTAGGAGACGTACTACACTCCTCCTCCTTATGTAGGCAGGTCTGCGTATTGCTGAGGTCCACAGGCGCTGCCCCACAATATAGAGGTAAAAACATACAAGCGGACATACACATTAATAGAGACAAACAAACACAACTCTGCACAAATATACAGTTTTACAGGAACATGTTCAGATCTATTTTGTCATTTAGACCCAGATCACCTGTAGCGTGAGTACGCAGTATCCAGCGTGCCTCCCGTTGTAATAGGAGGCGATGTCTATCGCCTCCTCTACGTGGGAGTTTAACCACTTCTAACCCACAAAAGGATAAAGTTTTTGGTTACTACTGTGCCTGGATTAGTGTAATACGCTATATAAACAAATAGGCAGATAGTGTTAGGTGCCTGTAAAAAAAGGCCTGAATTTGAAATCAATACATAGGGCCAAATATTTTTTTCCTTATTGTGGTGCTTGGTGAACGGTAACAATGAGGAAAACATCTAGTAAGGGACGCAGACGCGGTCATGGTGGTGTTAGTGTACCCTCTGGTGCTGGGAGAGGACGTGGCCATTCTGCCACAGCCACACGTCCTAGTGAACCAACTACCTCAGGTTCCAGTACCCGCCAGAATTTACAGCGATATTTGGTGGGGCCAAATCCTGTTCTAAGGATGGTAAGGCCTGAGCAGGTACAGGCACTAGTCAATTCGGGGGCCGACAGTTGATCAAGCATGTTCACAACATTATCTCCCACCCAGTCTTCTGCTGAAAGCGCACAGGTGGCACCTGAAAACCAAGCCCACCATGCATCACCACCATGCATATCAGGGAAACTGTAAGAGCCTCAAGCTATGCAGCAGTCTCTTATGCTGTTTGAAAACTCTGCTGGCAGGGTTTTCCAAGGGAATCCACCTAGCCCTTCCCCAGTGGTGGAAGACATAGAATGCACTGATGCACAACCACTGATGTTTCCTGATGATGAGGACATGGGAATACCACTTCATCGGAGTACGCACTTCTCTGATGATGACGAAACACAGGTGCCAACTGCTGCGTCTTTCTGCAGTGTGCAATCCGAACAGGAGGTCAGGGAGGAAGACTGTGTGGAAGACGATGCAGGGGATGATGAGGTCCTAGACCCCACATGGAATGAAGGTCGTGCCACTGACATTCATAGTTCAGAGGAAGAGGCAGTGGTGAGACCGAGCCAATAGCGTAGCAAAAGAGGGAGCAGGGGGCAAAAGCAGACCAGCCGCCGCCAAGAGAGTTCGCCTGCTAGTGGCCACCGCCACCAGGGACCGAGCACCCCAAAGGCAGCTTCAAGGAGTTCCCTGGCATGGCACTTCTTTAAACAATGTGCTGACGACAAGACCTGAGTGGTTTGCACGCTGTGCCATCAGATCCTGAAGCGAGGCATTAACGTTCTGAACCTTAGCACAACCTGCATGACCAGGCATCTGCATGCAAAGCATGAACTGCAGTGGAGTAAACACCTTAAAAGCAAGGAACTCACTCTGGCTCCCCCTGCTCCCTCTTCTGCTGCTGCCTTGGCCTCTTCCTCTGCCTCAGGAGGAACGTTGGCACCTGCCGCCCACCAAACAGAGGATGTGCCACCGACACCACCACCTGCGTCACCAAGCATCTCCACCATGTCACATGGCAGCGTTCCGCTCTCCATCTCACAATCCTTGGAGAGAAAGCGTAAATTCCCACCTACCCACCCTCGAGCCCTGGGCCTGAATGCCAGCATTTCTAAACTACTGGCCTTTGAAATGCTGTCATTCAGGCTGGTGGACACAGAAAGCTTCAAACAGCTGATGTCCATGGTTGTCCCACAGTATGTTGTTCCCAGCCGCCACTACTTCTCCAAGACAGCCGTGCCTTCCCTGCACAACCAAGTATCCGATAAAATCAAGTGTGCACTGCGCAACGCCATCTGTGGCAAGGTCCACCTAACCACAGATACGTGGACCAGTAAGCACAGCCAGGGACGCTATATCTCCCTAACTGCATACTGGGTAAATGTAGTGGCGGCTGGGCCACTGGCAGAGAGTTCCTTGGCGCACGTCCTTCCGCCGCCAAGGATCGCAGGGCATCATTCTTTGCCTCCTGTAGCCTCCTCCTCCTACTCGGCTTGCTCCTCCTCTGCTTCCACCAGCTCATCCAGTCAGCCACACACCTTCACCACCAACTTCAGCACAGCCCGGGGTAAACGTCAGCAGGCCATTCTGAAACTCATATGTTTGGGGGACAGGCCCCACACCGCGCAGGAGTTGTGGCGGGGTATTGAACAACAGACCAAAGAGTGGTTTCTGCCGGTGGGCCTCAAGCCCGGCCTGGTGGTGTGCGATAATGGCCGAAATCTCGTCGCAGCTCTGGGAGTAGCCGGTTTGACGCACATCCCTTGCCTGGCGCATGTGCTGAATTTGGTGGTGCAGAAGTTCATTCACAACTACCCCGACATGTCAGAGCAGCTGCATAAAGTGAGGGCCGTCTGTGCACGCTTCCGGCGTTCACATCCTGCCGCTGCTCACCTGTCTGCGCTACAGTGGAACTTCGGCCTTCCCGCTCACCGCCTCATAGGCGTCGTGTCGACCAGGTGGAAGTCCACCTTGCACATGCTGGAGAGACTGTGCGAGCAGCAGCAGGCCATAGTGGAGTTTAAGCTGCAGCATGCATGCGTTAGTCGCACTGCGGAACAGCACCACTTCACCACCAATGATTGGGCCTCCATGCCCTGTTGCGCTATTTCGAGTACTCCACCAACATGGCCAGTGGCGATGACACCGTTATAAGCGTTACAATACCACTTCTATGTCTCCTTGAGAAAACGCTTAGGGCGATGATGGAAGAGGAGGTGGCCCAGGAGGAGGAGGATGAGGGGTCATTTTTAACACTTTCAGGCCAGTCTGTTAGAAGTGGCTCAGCGGTAGGTTTTTTGCAACAGCAGAGGCCAGGTACAAATGTGGCCAGCCAGGGCCCACTACTGGAGGACGAGGAGGATGAGGAGGAGGTGGAGGAGGATGAGGATGAAGCAGGTTCATAGCGGGGTGGCCCCCGCCACAGCTCAGGCCCATCACTGGTGCGTGGCTGGGGGGATACGGAGGACGATGACGATACGCCTCCCACAGAGGACAGCTTGTCCTTACCTCTGGGGAGCCTGGCACACATGAGCGACCACATGCTGCAGTGCCTGCGCAACGACAGCAGAGTTGCCCACATTTTAACGTGTGCGGACTACTGGGTTGCCACACTGCTGGATCCCCGGTACAAAGACAATGTGCCCACCTTACTTCCTGCACTGGAGCGTGGTAGGAAGATGCGCGAGTACAAGTGCATGCTGGTAGAGGCGCTTCTGAGAGCATTCCCAAATGTCACAGGGGAACAGGTGGAAGCCCAAGGCGAAGGCAGAGAGGAGCAAGAGGTCGCCAACGCAGCTGTGTCACGGCCAGCTCCTCTGAGGGTAGGGTTAGCATGGCAGAAATGTGGAAAAGTTTTGTCTCCACGCCACAGCTAACTGCACCACCACCTGATACGGAACTAGTGATGCCGCGAACATAAAATTTTCAGTTCGCGAACAGCGAACGCGAACTTCCGCAAATGTTCGCGAACGGGCCAACCGGACGAACCGCCATAGACTTCAATTGGCAGGCGAATTTTAAAACCCACAGGGACTCTTTCTGGCCACAATAGTGATGGGAAAGTTGTTTCAAGGGGTCTAACACCTGGACTGTGGCATGCCGGAGGGGGATCTATGGCAAAACTCCCATGGAAAATTACGTAGTGGACGCAGAGTCGGGTTTTAATCCGTAAAGGGCATAAATCAACTAACATTCCTAAATTGTTTGGAATAACGTGCTTTAAAACATCCAGTGTGTGTATACGATCTGGTATGATGTTGTATCGATCAGGTAGTGTAAGGGTTACGCCCGCTTCACTGACATTGACAGACCAAACTCCCCTTTTAATGCACCGCAAACAGTTCATTTGCACAACCGCAAACTCCCCATAAGCACAAGGTTGGATACCAAGCTAGCCACGTCCCGGTGATGTCATTGAAGGTTTCTTCCTTCACCCAGCCACGTACAACACCAAGGGTCCCCAAAAGGTGAATTGAATTGATTTTTCGAACGGGGAGATGGTTAAAAAAAACGCTGGCTTCCTCCCCTTTGTTTTTATCCACGGTGACTGCGTCTGCGCCGTGCAATTTACTGTCACACCTGATATGAGTGGTATTTTCTGTAGTACTATTCTCATCAGTTTAATCCCTCTAACGTCCGCAATCTGGGTGCCATTTATTGAATAGATTTTTCGAACGGGGAGATGGTTAAAAAAACGCTGGCTCCCTCCACTCTGTTTTAATCCACGGTCACTGCGTCTGCGCCGTGCAATTTACTGTCACACCCGATATGAGTGGTATTTTCTGTAGTACTATTCTCATCAGTTTAATCCCTCTAACATCCCCAATCTGGGGGCCATTTATTGAATAGATTTTTCGAACGGGGAGATGGTTAAAAAACGCTGGCTCCCTCCACTCTGTTTTAATCCACGGTCACTGCGTCTGCGCCGTGCAATTTACTGTCACACCCGATATGAGTGGTATTTTCTGTAGTGCTATTCTCATCAGTTTAATCCCTCTAACGTCCCCAATCTGGGTGCCATTTATTGAATAGATTTTTCGAACGGGGAGATGGTTAAAAAACGCTGGCTCCCTCCACTCTGTTTTAATCCACGGTCACTGCGTCTGTGCCGTGCAATTTACTGTCACACCCGATATGAGTGGTATTTTCTGTAGTACTATTCTCATCAGTTTAATCCTCTAACGTCCCCAATCTGGGGGCCATTTATTGAATAGATTTTTCGAACGGGAGATGGTTAAAAAACGCTGGCTCCCTCCACTCTGTTTTAATCCACGGTCACTGCGTCTGCGCCGTGCAATTTACTGTCACACCCGATATGAGTGGTATTTTCTGTAGTACTATTCTCATCAGTTTAATCCCTCTAACGTCCCCAATCTGGGGGCCATTTATTGAATAGATTTTTCGAGCGGGAGATGGTTAAAAAAACGCTGGCTCCCTCCACTCTGTTTTAATCCACGGTCACTGCATCTGCGCCGTGCAATTTACTGTCACACCCGATATGAGTGGTATTTTCTGTAGTACTATTCTCATCAGTTTAATCCCTGTTACTTCCCATATCAGGGATTGCCTTTTGTGAAAAAAAATTTAGGCCAGGTACCTTCGACTGCCTTCACAGTGACAGACCAAACTCTCATACACTAAACTGAATTGATTTCAGGAACCGGGAGATGGAAAAAGCAGCTTGGTCGGTCCTCTTACTCCCAAATTGGGGCACTGCGCGTGCACAGAGCAATGTGCTTTGACACCCTATATGAGTGGTGTCTTAACTAGTACTATTCCTATCAGTTTAATCCCTGTTACGGACCCTATCCGGTCGAATTGATTAACCATTGTCGAATTTGCGAACCATTACGACATCATGAAATAATTTAGTTCTGAGCTCTGTACTTGCTTTGCATTGGAATTGATAGGGATTTTTTTTAATTGCCTGCATCATTTCTAATAAACTATTAAGAGACTTTATCATGATTTTTTTATTTTATGTATTAAAAACCCATACAACATATAAAAAAAAGGTAAATTAATGTTTTTTCTATGAAATATTATCCAGCCGTCTGATCGCTTTTGGTCTGACCATAATGAAGCAACGGCCTTATCATCTGGGGTGTGGCAACATTGCCAACACACTTATGGAGGTGATGATGATTGCTTCATTGTGATACGCAAGCCCCTTCACCACAAAAAGGTAACGATCACAAAGGGGAATCGACACTTGTATGTGCCTTTTTTTTTTGGTTTGTTTTTGCAGCCATAGTGCTGCACCATAGGACAGAAAAATTAGGCATGTACACATGCCTGAAAAATAATGGCACTGTTGCAGCCGCTATTGTAGCAGCGGCCGGAAAAATTTATGTTTTCCAGGCAGAAAAGTGACTAAAACATTGCGGCTTGAACCCTAGTTGGTGGTGGAGAATTCACGAAAGTCATCTGGTATGCAGACATTAAATACAGCAGCGTGGGGACCATTTTGAGGCCAAGGCATGTCATCAGGCCTTTTGTTAGTCAAACGTATCCCCCACTGTCAGTCCATTCGGGATCCATGCCTCATTCATCTTTATGAAGGTGAGGTAATCAACACTTTTTTGACCGAGACGACTTCTCTTGTCAGTGACAATGCCTCCTGCTGCACTGAAGGTCCTTTCTGACAGGACACTTGAAGCAGGGCAGGCCAGAAGTTCTATCGCGAACTGGGATAGCTCAGGCCACAGGTCAAGCCTGCACACCCAGTAGTGAAGGGGTTCATTGCTCCTCAGAGTGTCAATATCTGCTGTTAAGGCGAGGTAGTCTGCTACCTGTCGGTCGAGTCGTTCTCTAAGGCTAGATCCCGAAGGGCTGTGGCGATGAGTAGGACTGAAAAAGCTCCGCATGTCCTCCATCAACAACACATCTGTAAATCGTCCAGTCCTTGCCGCCGTGGTAGGAGGAGGATTACACTCACCTCTTCCCCTGTTAGATTCCCGCTGTGCTGTGACATCCCCCTTATAAGCTGTGTAAAGCATATTTTTTAGTTTTGAACTGCTGCATCCTTTCCGACTTTCGGTAATTTGGTAACATTTCTGCCACTTTCTGCTTATACCGGGGGTCTAGTAGTGTGGCCACCCAGTACAGATCGTTCTCCTTTATCCTTTTTATACGTGGGTCCCTCAACAGACATGAAAGCATGAAAGACCCCATTTGAACAAGGTTGGATGCAGAGCTACTCATTTCCCGTACCCAGCCACGTACAACACCATGGGTCCCAGATAGGTGACAACAACGAGCACCCTGGGGTGCCTGCTGTGGTTGGTCTTCCTTCTCCTCAAAGCCGCCACATTCGTCCTCTGACTCCTCTTCCTCATACTCCTCTTCCAGCGTTGCTGCAGGTCCAGCAAGCGATGATGACAAGGCTGTTTCTGGTGGTGAAGGTGACCACAACTCTTCCTCTTCCTCTTCACGCTCATCTACAGCCTGATCCAGAACTCTTCGCAGGGCACGCTCCAGGAAGAAAACAAATGGGATGAGGTCGCTGATGGTGCCTTCGGTGCGACTGACTAGGTTTGTCACCTCCTCAAAAGGACGCATGAGCCTACAGGCATTGCACATGAGTGTCCAGTAACGTGGCAAAAAGATTCCCAGCTCCGCAGAGGCTGTCCTAGCACCCCGGTCATACAAATACTCGTTGACGGCTTTTTCTTGTTGGAGCAGGCGGTCGAACATTAGGAGTGTTAAATTCCAACGTGTCGGGCTGTCGCATATCAAGCGCCTCACTGGCATGTTGTTTCGCCGCTGAATATCGGAAAAGTGCGCCATGGCCGTGTAGGAACGCCTGAAATGGCCACACACCTTCCTGGCCTGCTTGAGGACGTCCTGTAAGCCTGGGTACTTAGACACAAAACGTTGTACGATGAGATTCAACACATGTGCCATGCACGGCACATGTGACAACTTGCCCAAATTTAATGCCGCCAACAGATTGCTTCCATTGTCACACACCACTTTGCCGATCTCCAGTTTGTGCGGGGTCAGCCACTGATCCACCTGTGCGTTCAGGGCGGACAGGAGTGCTGGTCCTGTGTGGCTCTCTGCTTTCAGGCAAGTCAACCCCAAGATAGCGTGACACTGTCGTATCCGGGATGTGGAATAGCCCCTGGGGAGCTGGGGAATCAGTTGATGTGCAGCCAGACGCCGCAGCAGAAGAGGACTCAGCCGAGGAGGATATCGAAGAGGATGGAGTAGGAGTAGAGGAGGTGGCAGTAGGTCTGCCTGCAAGTCGTGGTGGTGTCACCAACTCCGCTGCGAGCCACGCATTCCATGCTTGTCAGCCGTCAGCAGGTTGACCCAATGCGCAGTATACGTGATATACCTGCCCTGACCGTGCTTTGCAGACCAGGTATCAGTGGTCAGATGGACCCTTGCCCCAACACTGTATGCCAGAGATGCCATGACTTCCTTTTCAATGACATGGTAGAGGTTTGGGATTGCCTTTTTGAAAAAAATTTCGTCCGGGTACCTTCCACTGTGGTGTCCCAATAGCGACAAATTTTTTGAAGGCCTCAGACTCTACCAGCTGGTATGGTAAAAGCTGGCGGGCTAAGAGTTCCGTCAAGCCAGCTGTCAGTCGCCGGGCAAGGGGTGACTTTGTGACATTGGCTTCTTATGCTCAAACATGTCCTTGACAGACACCTGACTGTGGGCAGATGAGCAGGAACTGCTGAAGGTGAGAGATGGAGTGGCGGGTGGTTGAGAGGGGCAGGGAGGACAGCAGTGGTTGACGTGGCTGAAGATGCTGGACCAGGAGGAGCATGGTGGCTTTGAGTTTTTGTGCTGCTTGTACTCATGTGTTGATCCCATAGGCGTTTGTGATGTGAGATCATGTGCCTTCGCAAAGCAGTTGTACCAAGGTGGGTGTTGGACTTCCCACGACTCAGTTTCTTTTGGCACAGGTTGCAAATGGCATTGCTTTTATCAGAGGCAGACACACAAAAAAAATGCCACACTGCTGAGCTTTGCAATGACGGCATTCTAGTGGTGGCAACAGCATGCGTTGACTGGCGTGCTGTCTGGCTGACCCCAGGTGCCGATACATGCTGTCTGACTGTGCCACTAACTCCTTGCGACGACCTCCCCCTGCTTCCAACTCGTCTCCTCATTCTCTCTGTCTCCCCTTCAGAACTTTCCCCCTCTTCTTCTCTTCGAGCAGGCACCCACGTTGCATCCGTGGACACATCGTCATCATCAACCGCTTCACTTGTATCTGACACCTCAGCAAAGGAAGCAGCAGCGGGTACAACATCATCATCATCATCATCATCATCATCACACTGTACGTCCATGTGTGTAATCCTGCCTGACTGAGACATATCCCCGTAATCTACATCATCTGCCAATAATGGTTGCGCATCACTAATTGCATCCAACTGATGTGTAAATAACTCCTCTGACGGATCAAGTGAAGCGGCTGTGGTGGCTGTGGTGGTAGTGGTGGTGGTGGCGACGGGCGGGTGCGTGGTAACTTGAGAGCAGGTGACCGAAGCTGAGCTGGAGGAGGATGGTGCGTCAAGGTTCTTAGCGGAAGCTGTTGAAGATTGGGTGTCCTGTCTAAGCCAGTCAACTACGTCCTCTGAATTTTTCGGGTTCAGGGTACGTGGCCTCTGAAAACTGGGCATTATTCCAGGGACAGTGGAAATCACAGCACCACGACCACGACGGCCCCTGCGGGGTGGCCTGCCTCTGCCTGTCATTTCTTTTTTAGATAAGTGGTACTACGCGTGCTAGGTACTGTGCCACCCGGTATGAGTGGTTGGCACTGGCAGTGGGCACACTACAGTCAGTGGAAGCGGGCCTGACACACACTGGCAGCAGGCAAGCAACTGAATTTAGACTACTGTCTAAAAATTAAATGCCTTATTTATCGGCAAGCTACTGTGCCACCCGGTATCAGTGGTTGGCACTGGCAGTGGGCACAGTACAGTCAGTGGAAGCGGGCCTGACACACACTGGCAGCAGTCAAGCAACTGAATTTAGACTACTGTCTAAAAATTAAATGCCTTATTTATCGGCAAGCTACTGTGCCACCCGGTATCAGTGGTTGGCACTGGCAGTGGGCACACTACAGTCAGTGGAAGAGGGCCTGACACACACTGGCAGCAGGCAAGCAACTGAATTTAGACTACTGTCTAAAAATTAAATGCCTTATTTATCGGCAAGCTACTGTGCCACCCGGTATCAGTGGTTGGCACTGGCAGTGGGCACACTACAGTCAGTGGAAGCGGGCCTGACACACACTGGCAGCAGGCAAGCAACTGAATTTAGACTACTGTCTAAAAATGAAATGCCTTATTTATCGACAAGCTACTGTGCCACCCGGTATCAGTGGTTGGCACTGGCAGTGGGCACACTACAGTCAGTGGAAGCGGGCCTGACACACACTGGCAGCAGGCAAGCAACTGAATTTAGACTACTGTCTAAAAATTAAATGCCTTATTTATCGGCAAGCTACTGTGCCACCCGGTATCAGTGGTTGGCACTGGCAGTGGGCACACTACAGTCAGTGGAAGAGGGCCTGACACACACTGGCAGCAGGCAAGCAACTGAATTTAGACTACTGTCTAAAAATTAAATGCCTTATTTATCGGCAAGCTACTGTGCCACCCGGTATCAGTGGTTGGCACTGGCAGTGGGCACACTACAGTCAGTGGAAGAGGGCCTGACACACACTGGCAGCAGGCAAGCAACTGAATTTAGACTACTGTCTAAAAATTAAATGCCTTATTTATCGGCAAGCTACTGTGCCACCCGGTATCAGTGGTTGGCACTGGCAGTGGGCACACTACAGTCAGTGGAAGCGGGCCTGACACACACTGGCAGCAGGCAAGCAACTGAATTTAGACTACTGTCTAAAAATGAAATGCCTTATTTATCGACAAGCTACTGTGCCACCCGGTATCAGTGGTTGGCACTGGCAGTGGGCACACTACAGTCAGTGGAAGCGGGCCTGACACACACTGGCAGCAGGCAAGCAACTGAATTTAGACTACTGTCTAAAAATTAAATGCCTTATTTATCGGCAAGCTACTGTGCCACCCGGTATCAGTGGTTGGCACTGGCAGTGGGCACACTACAGTCAGTGGAAGCGGGCCTGACACACACTGGCAGCAGGCAAGCAACTGAATTTAGACTACTGTCTAAAAATTAAATGCCTTATTTATCGGCAAGCTACTGTGCCACCCGGTATCAGTGGTTGGCACTGGCAGTGGGCACACTACAGTCAGTGGAAGCGGGCCTGACACACACTGGCAGCAGGCAAGCAACTGAATTTAGACTACTGTCTAAAAATTAAATGCCTTATTTATCGGCAAGCTACTGTGCCACCCAGTATCAGTGGTTGGCACTGGCAGTGGGCACACTACAGTCAGTGGAAGAGGGCCTGACACACACTCGTAGCAGGCAAGCAACTGAATTTAGACTACTGTCTAAAAATTAAATGCCTTATTTATCGGCAAGCTACTGTGCCACCCAGTATCAGTGGTTGGCACTGGCAGTGGGCACACTACAGTCAGTGGAAGCGGGCCTGACACACACTGGCAGCAGGCAAGCAACTGAATTTCGACTACTGTCTAAAAATTAAATGCCTTATTTATCGGCAAGCTACTGTGCCACCCGGTATCAGTGGTTGGCACTGGCAGTGGGCACAGTGCAGACAGTGGAAGCAGGCCTGACACACACTCGCAGCAGGCAAGCAACTGAATTTAGACTACTGTCTAAAAATTAAATGCCTTATTTATCGGCAAGCTACTGTGCCAACCGGTATCAGTGGTTGGCACTGGCAGTGGGCACACTACAGTCAGTGGAAGAGGGCCTGACACACACTGGCAGCAGGCAAGCAACTGAATTTAGACTACTGTCTAAAAATTAAATGCCTTATTTATCGGCAAGCTACTGTGCCACCCGGTATCAGTGGTTGGCACTGGCAGTGGGCACACTACAGTCAGTGGAAGCGGGCCTGACACACACTGGCAGCAGGCAAGCAACTGAATTTAGACTACTGTCTAAAAATTAAATGCCTTATTTATCGGCAAGCTACTGTGCCACCCGGTATCAGTGGTTGGCACTGGCAGTGGGCACACTACAGTCAGTGGAAGAGGGCCTGACACACACTCGTAGCAGGCAAGCAACTGAATTTAGACTACTGTCTAAAAATGAAATGCCTTATTTATCGGCAAGCTACTGTGCCACCCAGTATCAGTGGTTGGCACTGGCAGTGGGCACACTACAGTCAGTGGAAGCGGGCCTGACACACACTGGCAGCAGGCAACTGAGGCAAGCAACTGAATTTCGACTACTGTCTAAAAATTAAATGCCTTATTTATCGGCAAGCTACTGTGCCACCCGGTATCAGTGGTTGGCACTGGCAGTGGGCACAGTGCAGACAGTGGAAGCGGGCCTGACACACACTGGCAGCAGGCAAGCAACTGAATTTAGACTACTGTCTAAAAATTAAATGCCTTATTTATCGGCAAGCTACTGTGCCACCCAGTATCAGTGGTTGGCACTGGCAGTGGGCACACTACAGTCAGTGGAAGAGGGCCTGACACACACTGGCTGCAGGCAAGCAACTGAATTTAGACTAAAGTGTAAAAATTAAATGCCTTTTTTTGATGCAAAGTACTGTGCCACACGGGATGACAGGGGTGGGCACTGGCAGTGGGCACACTACAGTCAGTTGAAGTCGGCCTGACACACACTAGCAGCAGGCAAGCAGCTGAAATTACACTAAAGTGTAAAAATTAAATACCTTTTTTATGCAAAGTCCTGTGCCAGCCGGTATGATTGGTGGGCACTGGCAGTGGGCACACTACAGTCAGTGGAAGTAAGCCTGACACACACTGGCAGGCAACTAACCTTAGATAAAAGTGTAAAAATTAAGTGCCTTTTTTTTATGCAAAGTCCTGTGCCACACGGGATGACAGGGGTGGGCACTGGCAGTGGGCACACTACAGTCAGTTGAAGTCGGCCTGACACACACTAGCAGCAGGCAAGCAGCTGAAATTACACTAAAGTGTAAAAATTAAATACCTTTTTTATGCAAAGTCCTGTGCCAGCCGGTATGATTGGTGGGCACTGGCAGTGGGCACACTACAGTCAGTGGAAGTCAGCCTGACACACACTGGCAGGCAACTAACCTTAGATTAAAGTGTAAAAATTAAATGCCTTTTTTTGATGCAAAGTCCTGTGCCACACGGAATGACAGGGGTGGGCACTGGCAGTGGGCACACTACAGTCTGTGGGCCTGCAGCTCCTCACACACAGGCAGGCCAGGCAACTGCAATATGTATATAAAGGGGAAAAAAAAAGCAGACTAATGTTGCAGCCCTAAAAAGGGCTTTTTGGGGTGCTGTCAGGACGCTGTCCTTACAGCAGAGATCAGATGAGTCTTTCAGGTCTGGAGTGGACACTGAATTCACTAGCCTAGCTATCGATTTCCCAATTAAATCAGCAGCAACTACACTCTCCCTCCTCTCACTAAGACTGCAGCTTCAGAATGAATCTAAAATGGATGCTGTTCAGGAGATGGGAGGGTCTGGGAGGGAGGGTATGCTGCTGATTGGCTGGAATGTGTCTGCTGACTGTGAGGTACAGGGTCAAAGTTTGCTCAATGATGATGTATAGGGTGCGGACCGAACATCGCATGTGTTCGCCCGTTGAGGCGAACGCGAACAAGCTATGTTCGCCAGGAACTGTTCGCCGGCGGATAGTTCGGGCCATCTCTATACGGAACGTGTTAGCAGGAGGCAGCATTTCACTAACATGGTTGAACAGTAAGACTTCACACCCCTCCACGTAATGACTGATGGTTCGGCTCCATTTAACTTCTGGGTCTCCAAATTGTCCACGTGGCCAGAGTTAGCATTTTATGCCTTGGAGGTGCTGGCCTGCCCGGCGGCCAGCGTTTTGTCTGAACGTGTATTCAGCATGGCAGGGGGCGTCATTACTGACAAACGCAGCCGCCTATTCACAGCCAACTTGGACAAGCTGACATTCATAAAAATGAACCAGGCATGGATCCCACAGGACCTGTCCCTCCCTTGTGCAGAATAGACATTTATAACTGCCTCCCCCTCAACCATGTATTCTTGTACTCCTGAGCACTTCTTTATTGAATCCTCATTTTTTTAACTTTACCATGATCTTGCGGTGCAACCCAAAGTTGAATGAACCTCTCCTCTGTCTGGGTGGTGGGTGCCGAAATAACTGAGAGTGGCCTTCTCTGGTGGTGGTTGATATGACGCTTGATTCCTTGCTGTGGGACCTCTCTCCTCTGTCTGGGTGCTGGGCCGAAATAACTGAGAGTGGCCTTCTCCGGTGGTGTTTGATATGACGCATGATTCCTTGCTGTGGGACCTCTCTCCTCTGTCTGGGTGCTGGGCCGAAATAACTGAGAGTGGCCTTCTCCAGTGGTGGTCGATATGACGCATGATTCCTTGCTGTGGGACCTCTCTCCTCTGTCTGGGTGGTGGGGACGAAATAACTGAGAGTGGCCTTCTCCGGTGGTGGTTGATATAATGCATGATTCATTGCTGTGGGAGCTCTCTCCTCTGTCTGGGTGGTGGGGCCGGAATAACTGAAAGTGGCCTTCTCCGGTGGTGGTTGATATGACGCATGATTCCTTGCTGTGGGACCTCTCTCCTCTGTCTGGGTGCTGGGCCGAAATAACTGAGAGTGGCCTTCTCCGGTGGTGGTTGATATGACGCATGATTCCTTGCTGTGGGGCCTCTCTCCTCTGTCTGGGTGCTGGGCCGAAATAACTGAGAGTGGCCTTTTCCGGTGGTGGTTGATATGATGCATGATTCCTTGCTGTGGGACCTCTCTCCTCTGTCTGGGAGGTGGGGACAAAATAACTGAGAGTGGCCTTCTCCGGTGGAGGTTGATATGACGCATGATTCCTTGCTGTGGGGCCTCTCTCCTCTTTCTGGGTGCTGGGCCGAAATAACTGAGAGTGGCCTTCTCCGGTGGTGGTTGATATGATGCATGATTCCTTGCTGTGGGGCCTCTCTCCTCTTTCTGGGTGCTGGGCCGAAATAACTGAGAGTGGCCTTCTCCGGTGGAGGTTGATATGATGCATGATTCCTTGCTGTGGGAGCTCTCTCCTCTGTCTGGGTGGTGGGGCTGAATTAACTGAGAGTGGCCTTCTCCGGTGGTGGTTGATATGACGCATGATTCCTTGCTGTGGGACCTCTCTCCTCTGTCTGGGTGCTAGGCCGAAATAACTGAGAGTGGCCTTCTCCGGTGGTGGTTGATATGACGCATGATTCCTTGCTGTGGGACCTCTCTCCTCTGTCTGGGTGCTGGGCCGAAATAACTGAGAGTGGCCTTCTCCGGTGGAGGTTGATATGACGCATGATTCCTTGCTGTGGGGCCTCTCTCCTCTGTCTGGGAGGTGGGGACAAAATAACTGAGAGTGGCCTTCTCCGGTGGAGGTTGATATGATGCATGATTCCTTGCTGTGGGAGCTCTCTCCTCTGTCTGGGTGGTGGGGCTGAATTAACTGAGAGTGGCCTTCTCCGGTGGTGGTTGATATGACGCATGATTCCTTGCTGTGGGACCTCTCTCCTCTGTCTGGGTGCTAGGCCGAAATACCTGAGAGTGGCCTTCTCCGGTGGTGGTTGATATGACTCATGATTCCTTGCTGTGGGACCTCTCTCCTCTGTCTGGGTGCTGGGCCGAAATAACTGAGAGTGGCCTTTTCCGGTGGTGGTTGATATGACGCATGATTCCTTGCTATGGGACCTCTCTCCTCTGTCTGGGTGCTGGGCCGAAATAACTGAGAGTGGCCTTCTCCGGTGGTGGTTGATATGACGCATGATTCCTTGCTGTGGGACCTCTCTCCTCTGTCTGGGTGCTGGGCCGAAATAACTGAGAGTGGCCTTCTCCAGTGGTGGTTGATATGACGCATGATTCCTTGCTGTGGGACCTCTCTCCTCTGTCTGGGTGGTGAGGCCGGAATAATTGAAAGTGGCCTTCTCCGGTGGTGGTTGATATGACGCATGATTCCTTGCTGTGGGACCTCTCTCCTCTGTCTGGGTGCTGGGCCGAAATAACTGAGAGTGGCCTTCTCCAGTGGTGGTTGATATGACGCATGATTCCTTGCTGTGGGACCTCTCTCCTCTGTCTGGGTGGTGGGGACGAAATAACTGAGAGTGGCCTTCTCCGGTGGTGGTTGATATGATGCATGATTCCTTGATGTGGGAGCTCTCTCCTCTGTCTGGGTGCTGGGGCTGAATTAACTGAGAGTGGCCTTCTCCGGTGGTGGTTGATATGATGCATGATTCCTTGCTGTGGGACCTCTCTCCTCTGTCTGGGTGCTGGGCCGAAATAACTGAGAGTGGCCTTCTCCAGTGGTGGTTGATATGACGCATGATTCCTTGCTGTGGGACCTCTCTCCTCTGTCTGGGTGCTGGGCCGAAATAACTGAGAGTGGCCTTCTCCGGTGGTGGTTGATATGACGCATGATTCCTTGCTATGGGACCTCTCTCCTCTGTCTGGATGCTGGGCCGAAATAACTGAGAGTGGCCTTCTCCGGTGGTGGTTGATATGACGCATGATTCCTTGCTGTGGGACCTCTCTCCTCTGTCTGGGTGCTGGGACGAAAAAACTGAGAGTGGCCTTCTCCGGTGGTGGTTGATATGATGCATGATTCCTTGCTGTGGGAGCTCTCTCCTCTGTCTGGGTGGTGAGGCCGGAATAATTGAAAGTGGCCTTCTCCGGTGGTGGTTGATATGACGCATGATTCCTTGCTGTGGGACCTCTCTCCTCTGTCTGGGTGCTGGGCCGAAATAACTGAGAGTGGCCTTCTCCAGTGGTGGTTGATATGACGCATGATTCCTTGCTGTGGGACCTCTCTCCTCTGTCTGGGTGGTGGGGACGAAATAACTGAGAGTGGCCTTCTCCGGTGGTGGTTGATATGATGCATGATTCCTTGATGTGGGAGCTCTCTCCTCTGTCTGGGTGCTGGGGCTGAATTAACTGAGAGTGGCCTTCTCCGGTGGTGGTTGATATGATGCATGATTCCTTGCTGTGGGACCTCTCTCTCTGTCTGGGTGCTGGGCCGAAATAACTGAGAGTGGCCTTCTCCAGTGGTGGTTGATATGACGCATGATTCCTTGCTGTGGGACCTCTCTCCTCTGTCTGGGTGCTGGGCCGAAATAACTGAGAGTGGCCTTCTCCGGTGGTGGTTGATATGACGCATGATTCCTTGCTGTGGGACCTCTCTCCTCTGTCTGGGTGCTGGGCCGAAATAACTGAGATTGGCCTTCTCCGGTGGTGGTTGATATGACGCATGATTCCTTGCTGTGGGACCTCTCTCCTCTGTCTGGGTGGTGGGGCCGAAATAACTGAGAGTGGCCTTCTCCGGTGTTGGGTGATATGACGCATGATTCCTTGCTGTGGTACCTCTCTCCTCTGTCTGGGTGCTGGGCCGAAATAACTGATAGTGGCCTTCTCCGGTGGTGGTTGATATGACGCATGATTCTCTGCTGTGGGACCTCTCTCCTCTGTCTGGGTGCTGGGCCAAAATAACTGAGAGTGGCCTTCTCCGGTGGTGGTTTATATGACGCATGATTCCTTGCTGTGGGACCTCTCTCCTCTGTCTGGGTGCTGGGGCCGAAATAACTGAAAGTGGCCTTCTCCAGTGGTGGGTGATATGACGCATGATTCCTTGCTGTGGGACCTCTCTCCTCTGTCTGGGTGCTGGGGCCAAAATAACTGAAAGTGGCCTTCTCCAGTGTTGAGTGATATGACGCATGATTCCTTGCAGTGGGACCTCTCTCCAATTGATATTGGTTAAATTTTATTTATTTTATTTTAATTCATTTCCCTATCCACATTTGTTTGCAGAGGATTTAGCTACATTTTGCTGCCTTTGGTAGCCCTCTAGCCCGTTCCTGGACTATTTTACAGCCTTTTTAGTGCCTAAAAGTTCGGGTCCCCATTGACTTCAATGGGGTTCGGGTTCGGGATAAAGTTCGGGTCGAGTTCAGATCCCGAACCCGAACATTTTCGGGAAGTTCGGCCGAACTTCTCGAACCCGAACATCCAGGTGTTCGCTCATCTCTATTTACTTTATTTGCAGGTCTATAATCTGGCTACGGACAATCTCACTGAAGTTGACTTCACTTTGGGACTGGACCAGCATAATGTGAAATTATATTTTTATGGGAACCACATCAATATGATATCCGATTTATGTTATAAGAATCTGATTCACCTGTGCAAGTCCCCTTGGCCCAGAAAATAAATATATCTATACTCCGCCTCGAATGAGATGATGTGGCAACACGGGAATGACGTGGATGGTGTATTGATCCATTTCGCAGGTCCCTTGTTGCCCGTAACCTGGGTTATTGCTCTGAGCTGCAGTAGCTGCCAGTATGTGATGATGCATCCCCTGGTAGGGTGTGCTGAGAGAAACCAATAGCCTAAATGGATGATGTGAAGCCAGTGTATCTCGACTCACCTCGTCTCTAGGCAGCAAGCTACAACAAGCAGCATTAAGCAGCGGGGAATGTGATGAAGACCCTGATAGATCACATGACTGATGATGTGGCAAGCGATGGGTGGAAAAGTTAAGGAGACATGCGCATTGAAAGTTGAAAGTTATGTCGGCCATCCTTGTTGTGGTTCTGGCGATACCATTCAGGTCTCGCAATGGATTATGAAAAGTTATCACAGTTGCGCAATGAATGTATGAAGATGCCAGTCCGTTCCATGTGAGGCCATCACAACAGTGAGAATGTCCTTAATTTTAATGTAGTGCACATGTTTGATGAATATCGCACACCTGGAATGTATGATTGTACAATTATGAAATTAAGGTTGGAGCGCACTCTATGAAATTTACACTGAAATGATTCCTTGATGAGGATAATTTATTGCACTGCATTTTAAGCACTATGCACTTTTTTGAAAAGTTTAGTATTCTTTATGTATGTTTTATCATCTTTTATGATTGATTTGAATTAATTGGAATGTAATCATGCACCTTATATATTTGTAACACTAAACACTTGTGAGACATGGCTTGATAAAGATTGCATTGAGCAATTGAAACGTTGCTGGAGCACTGGGTCAATAAACGCACATGAATTTTACTTCTTGGAGTGCTGCCTTGCCTTTTTGGATTATCTGTATTACAAGGAACCTTGTTGCGGGCTCTCAAGCAGGACTTTGCACCCGACTTCCTAGTGTGCTGCTTCTTATCTTCTTTATATATATATATATATATATATATTGTGGGGAGTCGCTCTGGTAGACAGCGGTGCGGGTGCAGTTTAGAGGCAAAACAAGGAGTCCAGATTGTGCAACAAACAGTGTTTTATTCACACTTGCACACAAAATGAAAAACAGTCTCTTGGTGACAGTTCACACACAACGGAAATAACGTAGCCAAACAAAAACAGTCCAACACAGGTTCAGTCACCTGGGAGGTGTAGGTGCAGGTTCGCACCACGCTGTCGGCCCAGCCGCAGGAGAATCCAGCTTCAGGTAGCCAGGAACAAAATACCTCCTTACTGAGCTCTTTCCTCCTGGACAGAGAACTCCCAGCCCTGTTAGCAGCTCCAGGATAATCACACTCCCCAGACACAGCTGCTGGCTGCGTTTTATATCCAGCCCAAAACATGGACTGGACCGTGGGGAGCAGCCACCCACCCTACTCTTTAGCTGCTCCCAGTAAGAGCCGGCTCGGATCGGCTTTGCAGCCATGCTATTTAACAAAGTCAAACAGCACTAGCTGCTGCAGACAAAAACCCGGCTCTCACCTCACCGAGGCCAGCAACCTCGGTGACACGTACCTGCCATCACATATGACACCTTGCACCTTACCACATACCCCCCTTTGTTCAACCCTGAGGGGGTGAACACACGTGAGGCAGTGGACGCGGGACAGGGCATCTGCGTTGCCCTGCAAGCGGCCTGCCCTGTGTTCCACGGAAAACTTGAAATTTTGAAGAGATAGGAACCACCTAGTGACCCGAGCATTCCTCTCCTTGGCCTGACTCATCCATTTGAGGGGGAATGGTCGGTCACCAGACGGAACCTCCTCCCTAACAGGTAGTAGCGGAGAGATTCGAGTGCCCACTTGATAGCCAGGCACTCCCTCTCCACTATACTATACCTGGACTCGGCGGGACTGAGCTTACGGCTCAGGAAGACAACGGGATGTTCTTCCCCGTTGACCTCCTGCGACAGTACCGCACCGAGGCCTACCTCCGAGGCGTCGGTCTGTACGACAAACTCCTTGTTGAAGTCGGGTGTCACCAAAACCGGGGACCCACACAGGGCCGACTTCAACGCGGAGAAAGCCTCCTCCGCCTTCTCACTCCAGCTAACCCTCCCAGACTTTCGCCCCTTCAACAGGTCTGTCAATGGCGCTGCTATTGTGGCAAAGTGGGGCACAAACCTCATGTAGTAACCTACAATCCCCAGGAACGACTTTACCTGCCTGGTGGTGACCGGTCGGGGCCAGTTACGAATGGCCTCTACCTTAGTTACCTGAGGTTTGATGACTCCCCGCCCAATTACATACCCCAGATATTTTGTCTCCTCTAACCCTATGGAGCACTTCTTTGGGTTAGCGGTCAGTCCGGCTTTCCTCAGGGCATCCACTACCGCCTGCACCTTGGGTAAATGGCTTTCCCAGTCGGTGCTGTGGATGACTACATCATCCAAGTAGGCCGAGGCGTACCGACGATGTGGTCGCAGCACTATGTCCATTAACCTTTGGAAAGTGGCGGGGGCGCCATGCAGGCCAAAGGGTAACACCTTGTAGTGATACAGGCCCTGCGGGGTAACAAATGCGGTTTTTTCCTTAGCCGACTCCGTTAAGGGTACCTGCCAGTACCCTTTAGTGAGGTCCAGCACAGAAAAATAACGGGCTTGTCCTAAACTTTCAACCAGCTCGCCTACTCGGGGCATGGGATACGCGCCAAACTTGGATACTTCATTTAACTTGCGAAAGTCGTTGCAGAACCGCAACGTCCCATCCGGCTTGGGTATTAGGACTATGGGACTGGCCCACTCACTTTTCGACTCCTCAATGACCTCGAGCTTCAACATTAACTGTACTTCCTCCGCGATGGCCCGTCGCCGAGCCTCGGGTACCCGGTATGGTTTTAACCGGATCTTGGCCTGAGGCTCAGTGACGATGTCATGTTGGATGAGAGACGTGCGGCCAGGGAGGTCCGAGAACACATCCGTGTTCCGACTGATGAACTCCCTGACTTCCTGAACTTGTTTGGAAGACAGGCTGTCTGCAATTTTTACCGTGGTTACTGCTTCACAGGCCTCGAACTGTGGGGCTGGACCCTTTTCACCTAGAAGCCCTGGCCGGGGGCTGTGGTCGTCGGCCGTGTCCCTATCTTTCCACGGCTTAAGTAAATTCACGTGGTACACCTGCTCGGCTTGCGCCGCCCTGGCTGGTGTACTTTGTAATTTACTTCCCTACTTTCTCGATCACCTCATAGGGGCCCTGCCACCTAGCTAGGAATTTGCTGTCAAGGGTGGGTACCAGAACCAAAACCCGATCTCCCGGATTGAAGCCCCGCACCCGAGCCTGACGATTGTACACCCTACTCTGGGCTTGTTGCGCTGCCTCCATATGCTCCCGGACCAGCGGCAACACCCTTTCTATCCGTTCCTGCATCTGGGTGACATACTCAATGACACTTTTGTGGGGGACAGGCTGTTGTTCCCATGCTTCCTTGGCGATATCCAACAGGCCCCGAGGGTGTCTGCCATAAAGCAGTTCGAAGGGCGAGAACCCAGTAGAGGCCTGGGGTACCTCTCGCACTGCGAACATGAGATAGGGCAGAAGCAGGTCCCAGTCCTTCCCATCTCTAGACACCACCCTTTTTAACATATTTTTAGAGTTTGGTTAAACCTCTCAACAAGACCGTCTGTTTGCGGATGGTAAACGGACGTCCGTAACTGCTTTATACGCAACAATTTACACAGTTCCTTCATTACTTTGGACATAAAAGGGGTCCCTTGGTCTGTCAGAACCTCTTTTGGCAGGCCCACACGGGAAAACATCTCCATTAACTCTTTGGCAATGAGCCTAGCTGAGGTATGTCGCAGGGGCACCGCCTCCGGATACCGAGTGGCATAGTCGAGAACTACCAGAATGTGTTGGTGGCCCCTGGCAGACTTTGGTACAGGCCCAATTAAATCCATAGCGATTCGCTCAAACGGTACTTCAATAATTGGCAGAGGTACCAGAGGACTACGGAAATGAGGCTGGGGGCTAGTTATCTGACAGGTTGGACAGGACTTACAATAATTTTCTACCTCCTTGAACACACTGGGCCAATAAAACCGCTGCAGTATGCGGTCCTGGGTTTTCTGCCACCCCAGGTGTCCCCCAAGAACATGTTGGTGGGCAAGCTCCATGACAAGCTTGCGATACGCTGTGGGCACCACCAACTGTTCAACAGGTTCACCTCGGACTTGGTTCACCCGATACAACATATCCTGTAGAACAATAAATCGTGGGAACATTAATTCAGCCCCTGGTTTCTGGGGTTTACCATCAATTTCCAGCACATTCTCCCAGGCCCTGGTTAGGGTTTGGTCCCGGTGTTGTGCGGTCCCAAAATTTTCCCCGGAGACATTGAGGTCTGCCAACTCAGGTCCCGGTGGCAAGTCCTCCGTGTCTCCCACCATTACACTCAGTGGGGTTGTCTCCCTCTACCGCTGGAGCAGTGGTCACCCCTACCGCCGGCCCTTCAGACTCGGGCTCCCAGGGTTCTGGCCTTCCAGCGGTATCAGGCCACTCTACTAGGGTCACCCCTGTCTCGGGTCCCTCAGATACCTTTATTGCCGGCCACAGCGCCGGAAAACCGGGAAGTCCCTCCCAAGTATTAGTTCATGTGGGAGTTTAGTAGCGACAGCCACCTCGTGGGTCCACCTACCAGCCGCTGTGGACAAAGTCACTAGTGCAGTGGGGTAGTCTTTCAGGTCTCCGTGGATGCACAGGACCCCGACTTTACGGCCAGTATACTCCACAGGCCGTACAAGGGCAGCCCCTTACCAGGGAGACTAAACTCCCGGAGTCCAGCAGAGCCACCGCCAGCGAATCTCCCACCTCTACCTGACACAGGTGGTTATGGTCTTGCACCTCACGGGTGCCAGTTGCGCACAGCTTCCGTGCATACAAGGAGTGGCGACCCCCATAGTTCACCTCCATCGGCTCATCCCGATGCGGACAGTCGGCCCTGATGTGGCCTGGCTCCTGACACCTCCAGCATACCACGGGAGGCGGACTCGCAGGGGGTATCTTCCGTACAGGCCGCTCTGTCGCCGGACGTCGGAACTGGGGCAGAGGCCTCCGGGGTTTGACTGACCCCTTCCCAGCAAGACTCCCTGCAGGTTTCTGGTGGCCTCGCACCGCTCCACCAGGTCGACCATCTCCAGGGCATTGGTGGGCGATACCTGGCCGACCCAGTGCTGGAGAGGGTAAGGCAAAGCCCTCCAGAAGACATCGGCTAACAGACGGTCGAGCATAGCAGTGGGAGTCAGTATGTCTGGCTGCAGCCATTTTTGCAACCGTTGTAGCAAGTCATAGTATTGTGGCCTGGCGGGTTCAGCCACGTTAAAGTCCCACTGGTGGACACGCTGAGCCCGGACCAAAACATTCACCCCCAGTCTTGCCAGGATCTCACCTTTCACAGTTGGGTAGTCAGCTGCTTGGTCATCTGGGAGGTCAAAAATACTTGCTGGGGTCCAGACGCCAGGAACGGAGCGACGACCTCTGCCCACTGTTCTCGGGTAATTTCTCCCTCACGGCCACCTTCTCGAACACCGCCAGATAGGTCTCCACATCATCCGAGGGGGTCATCTTAGGGATCGCGGCACGGACAGCTTTCCGGGCATCATGGACGCGGTGGGACGCTCCTGCCGCTTGCAACGCCATCACGTGCTGTAGCAGTAGCTGGTTGGTCTCCCGCTGCTGCACGTTAGCCTCTATGAGGGCTTTCACAGCCGCCTCCATTTTGTCGGGGATCACAGGCTGCAACTTTGCGGCTTAATATAGGACATTCACTTTTTCTCAGCAAAAACAAAGTTCGGCGCTCACGCCAGCCTCACTGCGCATGCCCGCATCCTCCACCAAATGTGGGAGTCGCTCTGGTAGACAGCGGTGCGGGTGCAGTTTAGAGGCAAAACAAGGAGTCCAGATTGTGCAACAAACAGTGTTTTATTCACACTTGCACACAAAATGAAAAACAGTCTCTTGGTGACAGTTCACACACAACGGAAATAACGTAGCCAAACAAAAACAGTCCAACACAGGTTCAGTCACCTGGGAGGTGTAGGTGCAGGTTCGCACCACGCTGTCGGCCCAGCCGCAGGAGAATCCAGCTTCAGGTAGCCAGGAACAAAATACCTCCTTACTGAGCTCTTTCCTCCTGGACAGAGAACTCCCAGCCCTGTTAGCAGCTCCAGGATAATCACACTCCCCAGACACAGCTGCTGGCTGCGTTTTATATCCAGCCCAAAACATGGACTGGACCGTGGGGAGCAGCCACCCACCCTACTCTTTAGCTGCTCCCAGTAAGAGCCGGCCCGGATCGGCTTTGCAGCCATGCTATTTAACAAAGTCAAACAGCACTAGCTGCTGCAGACAAAAACCCGGCTCTCACCTCACCGAGGCCAGCAACCTCGGTGACACGTACCTGCCATCACATATGACACCTTGCACCTTACCACAATATATATATATATATATTGTAAGAGGGTAGAAGGTGTTGTTTTTGATAGCAGGTACGTGTCACCGAGGTTGCTGGCCTCGGTGAGGTAAGAGCCGGGGTTTTTGGTCTGCAGCAGCTAGTGCTGCTCTGTTAAATAGCATGGCTGCAAAGCCGATCCGGGCCGGCTCTTACTGGGAGCAGCTAAAGAGTAGGGTGGGTGGCTGCTCCCCACGGTCCAGTCCATGTTTTAGGCTGGGTATAAAAAGCAGCCAGCAGCTGTGTCTGTGTGTGTGTGATTATCCTGGAGCCTGCAAACAGGGCTGAGGAATTCTCTGTCCTGGAGGAAGGAGCTCAGCAAGGTGGTGTTGCCCTGCGACCTGAAGGTGGAATCGCCTGCGGCTGAGCCGACTGCTAGGTGTGAACCCGCACCTAAACCACCCAAGGTGACTGGACCCTGTGTTGGCCTGTTTTTGTTTTGCCACAGTATTTCCGTTGTGTGTGAACTGTCACCAAGAGACTGTTTTCATTTCTGGTGTGCAAGTGTGAATAAAACACTGTTTGATGCACAATCTGGACTCCTGGTTTTGCCTCTAAACTGCACCCGCACCGCTGTCTACCAGAGCGACTCCCCACATTATATATATATATATATATATATATATATATATATATATATATAAACTTTTTTACAGAATTAATATAAATTTTTGTACATTTGCACATCCAAATTCCAAAAGAGTTTTTCCAGATGCTTTTAATAAAAGGGTAAGGAATATCCTTTATAAGGTTTTGATTGACTGTAGCGAAAGTTTTTACAGCTTGAAAAGAGTTATTTTGCTCAGGAAAAAAGATTTTGAGTACTTTTCTCACATATGTTCTCTGTACTCTTGAAACTTACTTTCTAGATTAGCATAGGGGCTTCCAAATTCATATTCCCAAGAGAAGAATCATATTTATTACCATGTTTTGATCTGTAATACTTTATTTCCTAACACTGAAAATATTTTTTTATAAAGACCATTCATTGAAATGGGTTAGAGGTTTTGGCTTAGGTGTTCACACTTCCTTTTTGTTGAAGGCACATTGAGATAAACCTGTCAAAAAAAAATGTATTAATCTATCCAGGATTTAGAGGTCAGCTACATTGTGTATTCTCTGGATGTGGAAGTGTTTCTCTGATCATTCTCAATTTAGCATACAACTTATATTCATGTAAAGAATGTAGCATGTAGTGTTGAGTGAATCTAAGTTAACAAAGTGGACTTTGATCAGAATTTCAGGAAAAATTTGATTAGCCGCGAAGCCAAATTTCCTTGTGCTTTGTGGTAACCAATTGATTTCCCCTGAAATGGCAGTAAAAATTTGAAAAAATCATACTAACCTCATCCATTTGAGCGCAAAGAGGCCAAATCTCGTGAACGGTGATGTATGACGTCGGCACACCAGCCAAGGTGATGTTCACACGCACCGGATATTCAAGCAAGATGGCCACAGCAGCCTCTCTGCAACCAATTGGATGAGGTACATACTATTTCATTTTTGTTTTTAATTTAAAACCACTAAAATGCTTTAAGTTGGATCTCAGATGTGATCAGCGATGAACATCACATCTGAGACGTTCAATGATGGGGGGGGGGGGTGCAATCGCTGTTCCCTGTCATTGCACCTGCTATTTACAAAGAGATGTGCTTCGCGGAGAAGTAATTTGTCAAGGAGCACTTTTTTTGTAAAATTTGTCGAAGCAGCTAAATCTAATTTTTGATTCATCTCTAGTAGTATGCATTCATCTTTCACAGTTTTCTCGTTTTAGTGTAAACTTATTCTATATTAGTTTTGCTGATTCAGGTGCATCAATGGTATTCCAAATTGATATCTAATAAATAATAACTACGTCAATTAAATAAAATAAGTTATTAAGGTACCCCTTCCTTTAACTGAAATTGTAACTGAATAAATGCAAAAAAAAGTCTATATTTGAATCACATTCACTAGGTGGTCTATTTATACTGAAAGGAAAATGAAAAATGGATGCCAACATCAGATATACTTTGAATACAATTAAAAATATGTAACACATATGGTATATACAGAAAGAATGATAAATAATCACATCTAACAGTTCAAAAGAGAATCATCTTATACAGATGAATAGATAGATGATAGATAGATAGATAGATAGATAGATAGATAGATAGATAGATAGATAGATAGTAGATGATACCATTTTCGTTCATTTATTTTACATTTCCTTTTGGACCATGGGAACATGAATACGGAGGACTATAAATAAATGAAAGAGTATGTTATAACAAAGAAAAACATTTATACTGTAGCTACTGTGGGAAGCTTGAGTGGGCTATCAAGAGTATATTATCTTAGAAAAACGTTAAAACATTCTTTGGCTGACATAATTATATTGTAAGAAATATTAATGTTCTTTTATATGTCCCTTGGGATCAATTATCCTTGCCTCCCACTGGCATGATAAATTGATTCTTCATGAAAATACTGTATATTGTAAATTAGTAGAAATAATATCTTACACAGGCTGCTGTGGATAAAAGATAAAATGTTTCCTTAAAATGTTAGTCAAACATAATTTTAAACTGACAGTGCTTGTTTTTTTATGCATTCTACGTTATCAGGATTTTTTTTGTTTTCATACATTTCTGGAAGTGAAGCTGTTGCTCTAACTAATAAATGATTTACCTAAAGAAAACTAAGAGAATTATTGTTAAATGAGCAGAGTAGTATTTAACGTCGTGGTATCACTCACTCTTTTTTGAGCCAGAGCTAAAAGTGGATCCAGCAGGATGCAGATCATGTCAATCATACAGTCCCATGTAGAACTTTTTCTAATGCTTCTGCTACAATGATATTTCCCATAAAGACATATTTTAACTGTAATGGTAGTTTTGTTATATATTTTTGTTATTTTGTCATTAAAAATGGAAGCAAACCTGCCTAGGAAAATGATCATAAGCGCCTCTTACTAGACATTGATAGTGATGAGTGGCAGGGGCAATATTCGAATTTGCGATACTTTGTGAATATTTGGGTGAATATTCATGATAAATTTGCGAATTATCAAATTATTTTCTTGATTGCAAAAATTGGTAATGTAATATTTGCGTAATGCACACGCAATATAGGTGTGGGTCACTATTGCTACATTTTTCAAGCTGCTAGAAGTTTCCTGAGACTGGAGAAAATGGTTGACACAGCAGAACATTACAATAGCTTTATATGCAGATAGAGTGTTCTGATATATTCGCTATTGCGCAAATCGGCAATTAATGATTATTTTTGCGGAATATGTGCAACTTCACATTTTAGCAGGTCTGACTACATATTAGTTATTGGTGCACTAAGTATTGTTGTGAACTTGTGACATCAGAGCACTATGTATGTAGCATGTATGTATGGACAGAATCACACTACCTTACACCCTGCACTGGAACCTATCAGCTACACTATATCACAATTAGAGATGGCCCGAACTATCCGCCGGCGACCAGTTCCCGGCGAACATAGCTTGTTCGCGTTTGCCGCGGCGGGCGAACACATGCGATGTTCGGTCCGCCCCCTATACATCATCATTGAGCAAACTTTGACCCTGTACCTCACAGTCAGCAGACACATTCCAGCCAATCAGCAGCATACCCTCCCTCCCAGACCCTCCCATCTCCTGAACAGCATCCATTTTAGATTCATTCGAAAGCTGGAGTCTTAGTGAGAGGAGGGACATTGTAGCTGCTGCTGATTTAATAGGGAAATCGATAGCTAGGCTAGTGTATTCAGTGTCCACTCCAGTCCTGAAAGACTCATCTGATCTCTGCTGTAAGGACAGCGTCCTGACAGCACCCCAAAAAGCCCTTTTTAGGGCTGCAACATTAGTCTGCTTTTTTTTTTTCTCCATATATACATATTGCAGTTGCCTGGCCTGCCTGTGTGTGAGGAGCTGCAGGCCCACAGACTGTAGTGTGCCCACTGCCATTGCTTGATTTGCGACAGCCCGACACGTTGGAATTCAACACTCCTAATGTTTGACCGCCTGCTCCAACACGAAAAATCTGTCGAGTATTTGTATGACCGGGGTGTTAGGACAGCCTCTGCGGAGCTGGGAATTTTTTTGCCACATTACTGGATGCTCATGTGCAATGCCTGTAGGCTCATGCGTCCTTTTGAGGAGGTGACAAACATAGTCAGTCGCACCGAAGGCACCATCAGTGACCTCATCCCATTTGTTTTCTTCCTGGAGCGTGCCCTGCGAAGAGTGCTGGATCAGGCTGTAGATGAGCGTGAAGAGGAAGAGGAAGAGTTGTGGTCACCATCACCACCAGAAACAGCCTTGTCATCATCGCTTGCCGAACCTGCGGCAACGCTGGAAGAGGAGTATGAGGAAGAGGAGTCAGAGGAGGAATGTGGCGGCTTTGAGGAGGAGGAAGACCAACCACAGCAGGCACCCCAGGGGGCTCGTTGTTGTCACCTATTTGGGACCCATGGTGTTTTACGTGGCTGGGAGGAAGAACAGATCGTCAATGACATCAGTGAGGACGAAGAACGGGAAATGAGCAGCTCTGCATCCAACCTTGTGCAAATGGGGTCTTTCATGCTGTCATGTCTGTTGAGGGTCCCTCGTATAAAAAGGATGAAGGAGAATGACCTGTACTGGGTGGCCACACTACTAGACCCCCGGTTTAAGCAGAAAGTGGCAGAAATGTTACCAAATTACCGAAAGTCGGAAAGGATGCAGCAGTTCAAAACCAAACTAAAAAATATGCTTTACACAGCTTATAAAGGGGATGTCACAGCACAACGGGAATCTAACAGGGGAAGAGGTGAGTGTAATCCTCCTCCTACCACGGCGGCAAGGACTGGACGATTTACAGATGTGTTGTTGATGGAGGACATGCGGAGCTTTTTCAGTCCTACTCATCGCCACAGCCCTTCGGGATCCAGCCTTAGAGAATGACTCGACCGACAGGTAGCAGACTACCTCGCCTTAACAGCAGATATCGACACTCTGAGGAGCGATGAACCCCTTCACTACTGGGTGTGCAGGCTTGACCTGTGGCCTGAGCTATCCCAGTTTGCGATAGAACTTCTGGCCTGCCCTGCTTCAAGTGTCCTGTCAGAAAGGACCTTCAGTGCAGCAGGAGGCATTGTCACTGACAAGAGAAGTCACCTCGGTCAAAAAAGTGTTGATTACCTCACCTTCATAAAGATGAATGAGGCATGGATCTCGAATGGACTGACAGTGGGGGATACGTTTGACTAACAAAAGGCCTGATGACATGCTTTGGCCTCAAAATGGTCCCCACGTTGCTGTATTTAATGTCTGCATACCAGATGACTTTCGTGAATTCTTCACCACCAACTAGGGTTCAAGCCGCAATGTTTTAGTCACTTTTCTGCCTGGAAAACATAAATTTTTCCGGCCGTTGCTACAACAGCGGCTGCAACAATTATTGTGTACATGCCTAATTTTTCTGTCCTATGGTGCAGCACTGTGGCTGCAAAAACAAAACAAAAAAAAAAGGCACATACAAGTGTCAATTCCCCTTCGTGATCGTTACCTTGTTGTGGTGAAGAGTCTTGCGTATCACAATGAAGCAATCATCACCTCTATGAGTGTGTTGGCAATGTTGCCACACCCCAGATGATAAGGCCGTTGCTTCATTATGGTCAGACCAAAAACGATCGGACGGCTGGATAATGTTTCATAGAAAAAACATTAATTTACCCTTTTTTTTTCTAAGTTGTATTGGTTTTTAATACATAAAATAAAAAATCATAATAAAGTCTCTTAATAGTGTATTAGAAATAATGCAGACAATTCAAAAATTCCCCATCAATTCCAATACAAACAAGTACAGAGATCAGAACTAAATTATTTCATGATGTTGTAATGGTTCGTTAATTCGACAATGGTTAATCAATTCGACACACGTCCCCGGATAGGGTACGTAACAGGGATTAAACTGATAGGAATAGTACTAGTTAAGATACCACTCACATAGGGTGTCACAGCACATTGCTCTCGCAGTGCCCCAATTTGGGAGTAAGAGGACCGACCAAGCTGCTTTTTCCATCTCCCGGTTTCTAAAATCAATTCAGTTTGGTGTATGAGAGTTTGGTCTGTCACTGTGAAGGCAGTCGAAGGTACCAGGCCTAAATTTTTTTTCACAAATGGCAATCCCTGATATGGGATGTAACAGGGATTAAACTGATAAGAATAGTACTAGTTAAGACACCACTCATATCGGATGTGAGAGTAAATTGCACGGCCCAGACGCAGTGACCGTGGATTAAAACAAAGGGGATGGAGCCAGCGTTTTTTTAACCATCTCCCCGTTCGAAAAATCAATTCAATAAATGGAACCCAGATTGGGGACGTAACAGGGATTAAACTGATGAGAATAGTACTACAGAAAATACCACTCATATCGGATGTGACAGTAAATTGCACAACGCAGACACAGTGACCGTGGATTAAAACACAGGGGATGAAGCCAGCGTTTTTTAACCATCTCCCTGTTCGAAAAATCAATTCAATAAATGGACCCCAGATTGGGGACGTTAGAGGGATTAAAACTGATGAGAATAGTACTACAGAAAAATCTGAAAAATCAATTCAATTCACCTTTCGGGGACCCTTGGTGTTGTACGTGACTGGGTGGAGGAAGAAACCTTCAATGACATCACCGGGACTTGGCTAGCTTGGTATCCAACCTTGTGCAAATGGGAAGTTTGCGGTTGTGCAAATGGACTGTTTGCGGTTGTTTGCGGTGCATTAAAAGGGGAGTTTAGTCTGTCAATGTCTGTGAAGCGGGCGTAACCCTTACACTACCTGATCGATACAACATCATACCTGATCGTATACACACACTGGATGTTTTAAAGCACGTTATTCCAAACAATTTAGGAATGTTAGTTGATTTATGCCCTTTATGGATTAAAACCTGACTCTGCGTCCACTACGTAATTTTCCATGGGAGTTTTGCCATAGATCCCCCTCCGGCATGCCACAGTCCAGGTGTTAGTCCCCTTGAAACAACTTTTCCATCACTATTGTGGCCAGAAGGAACATTTGCGGAAATTCACGTTCGCGAATGGAAAAATTTTATGTTCGCGACATCACTAATCACAATCTAACCTACACTGTCTATCTCCCACTAGCTATCTGTATTATATATATAAGCTAACTAACTATCTAATGTAATGTGACACAGAAAAGCACAGAGCACAGCAATGACACTGCTATCTCTCAGAACAGAAACAAAACTGCAGAAAATTAATTAGCAATTTTCCTATTGGTTGCTAGAGATGTTGCTAAGCTGAGAGAAAGACATTGCAGCCTTCTCATTGGCCCACAAGCTAGAAGCAGGGAGGGATTATGGGTTCAGATGAAAAAAAATCTAGAATTTTCAAAAATACAAATATATAGCACTATATTCTAAATATTTGCAAATTCTAGAAGTGGCGATATTCGCGATAAAAAAATCGCAATTCGAATATTCGCGCCCAGCACTAGACATAGGATATTCAACCTTAAAAGGTGCTCCCAAACATTATCAAATATTTGTAAATACACACAGGACAATGTTAGGTCAGATATGCAGTGGTTGAGATGTGCCAGGGGTCAATTCCACCTGTTGATCAATTAAAGGGGTTCTCTGGGTTCAGGGCTCAACCTGGATATAAGCTCTTCTTTATTCATTGACTACATATAAGTGAAGCATTGGAGCATTTCCTTGCTCTGATGCTCCTCCTTGCCACTTTGCATTGCAAAGCACAAGGCTCTGTTTGTTTACTGCTATTTTCGTACTGGCAGTGGTGTATCTTGATTTTGTGCTACCCTAGGCGAGACTAAACTCAGGCAACCCCCCTAATATAAATTTGACCCACCTCTTCCGGTCAAGGCCAAACCCCTTCCTCTGTAAACCCCACCCCTTCCCGTTTAGGCTCCACCCTTTCCCGTTTGAGCTTCATATCTTCCTTTCTGTATTTAAAAGTAAATATTTGGAACAATATACCAGTGACATGCACATTGCATCTGCATGATATTAAAGGGATTCTGTCACCACATATTATATGTGGTGACAGAATCCCTTTTATATCATGCAGACGCAATGTCCATGTCACTGGTATATTGGTCCAATTTCCTAGAGTGTCTCTGAATAATTTATAACCCGTCCCCAATACTTATTTAATCGTCCTCCAGGGGCTTCAGACTGTGGCAGTAATTTGAGGGTACTCACATTTTAAATGGGTCTAGAGTCAGCACACGCTGCGTTGGCCCTGCCGCCCTAGCATTGCCGCCGGCCCGTGACTCCACCTCCGTGTGACGTCATGGAATGGGACTCACGACGGCAACGCGTGGACGCAGCAGGGGATGTCATGTCGGGGTGAAGTAGTCAGTATGGACTCGGAGGAGCAGGAGGAAGTAAGTAATCAAGTCTTTCACTATGCGGGTGGCGCTTGCATAGTGAATAGTGTTGAGCGAACAGTTCGAGCATAGTTCGGGTTCGTACCGAATTTTGGGGTGTTCGAGACAAGGACCCGAAGCAAATTATATATTTTGTTCTGGGGTGAAATTCAATTGCCAAAACAGCAATACCATAAATCAGTGGTTTCAGCTTTGGCTGGCCAAGTTTCATAGTGTCCTGCAAATTATATATTTTGTTCTGGGGTGAAATTCATTTGCCAAAATAGCAATACCATAAATCAGTGGTTTCAGCTGTGGCTGGCCAAGTTTCATAGTGTCCGCAAAAACATATATTTTGTTCTGGGGTGAAATTCAATTGCCAAAATAGCAATACCATAAATCAGTGGTTTCAGCTGTGGCTGCCTAGCGAGGCATTAACGTTCTGAACCTTAGCACAACCTGCATGACCAGGCATCTACATGCAAAGCATGAACTGCAGTGGAGTAAACACCTTAAAAACAAGGAACTCACTCGGGCTCCCCCTGCTCCCTCTTCTGCTGCTGCCTCCGCCTCTTCCTCCGCCTCGGGAGGAACATTGGCACCTGCCGACCACCAAACAGAGGATGTGCCACCGACACCACCACCTGCGTCACCAAGCATCTCCACCATGTCACACGGCAGCGTTCAGCTCTCCATCTCACAAACCTTGGAGAGAAAGCGTAAATTCCCACCCAGCCACCCTCGAGCCTTGGGCCTGAATGCCAGCATTTCTAAACTACTGGCCTTTGAAATGCTGTCATTCAGGCTGGTGGACACAGACAGCTTCAAACAGCTGATGTCCATGGCAGTCCCACAGTATGTTGTTCCCAGCCGCCACCACTTCTCCAAGACAGCCGTGCCTTCCCTGCACAACCAAGTATCCGATAAAATCAAGTGTGCACTGCACAACGCCATCTGTGGCAAGGTCCACCTAACCACTGGAGTGTGATAGGAAGATGCGCGAGTACAAGCGCACGCTGGTAGACGCGCTCCTGAGAGCATTCCCAAATGTCACAAGGGGACAGGTGGAAGCCCAAGGCGAAGGCAGAGGAGGAGAAAGAGGTCGCCAACGCAGCTGTGTCACGGCCAGCTCCTCTGAGGGCAGGGTTAGCATGGCAGAAATGTAGAAAAATTTTGTCTCCACGCCACAGCTAACTGCACCACCACCTGATAAATAACGTGTTAGCAGGAGGCAGCATTTCACTAACATGGTTGAACAGTACGTCTGTACACCCCTCCACATACTGACTGATGATTCGGCCCCATTCAACTTCTGGGTCTCCAAATTGTCCACGTGGCCAGAGTTAGCATTTTATGCCTTGGAGGTGCTGGCCTGCCCGACGGCCAGCGTTTTGTCTGAACGTGTATTCAGCACGGCAGGGGGCGTCATTACTGACAAACGCAGCCTCCTGTCCATAGCCAACGTGGACAAGCTGACGTTCATAAAAATGAACCAGGCATGGATCCCACAGGACCTGTGCCTCCCTTGTGCAGAATAGACATTTTAACTGCCTTCCCCTCAAACATGTATTCTTGTACTCCGGGGCACTTCTTTATTGAATCCTCATTTTTTTAACTTTACCATGATCTTGCAGTGCAACCCAAAGTTGAATGAACCTCTCCTCTGTCTGGGTGCTGGGGCCGAAAAAGCTGAAAGTGGCCTTCTCCAGTGGTGGGTGATATGACACATGATTCCTTGCTGTGGGACCTCTCTCCTCGGTCTGGGTGCTGGGTCGAAATAACTGAAAGTGGCCTTCTCCAGTGGTGGCTGATATGACGCATGATTCCTTGCTGTGGGACCTCTCTCCTCTGTCCGGGTGCTGGGGCCTAAATAACTGAAAATGGTCTTCTCCAGTGGTGGGTGATATGACGCATGATTCCTTGCTGTGGGACCTCTCTCCTCTGTCTGGGTGCTGGGCTGAAATAACTTAAAGTTGTCTTCTCCAGTGGTGGGTGATATGACGCATGATTTCTTGCAGTGGAACCTGTATCCTCGGTCTGGGTGCTGGGCCGAAATAACTGAAAGTGGCCTTCTCCAGTGGGGGGTGATATGACGCATGATTCCTTGCAGTGGGACCTGTATCCTCGGTCTGGGTGCTGGGCCAAAATAACTGAAAGTGGCCTTCTCCAGTGGTGGGTGATATGACGCATGATTCCTTGCTGTGGTACCTCTCTCCTCTGTCTGGGTGCTGGGGCCGAAATAACTGAAAGTGGCCTTCTCCAGTGGTGGCTGATATGACGCATGATTCCTTGCTGTGGGACCTCTATCCTCTGTCTGGGTGCTGGGCCGAAATAACTGAAAGTGGCCTACTCCAGTGGTGGGTGATATGACGCATGATTCCTTGCAGTGGGACCTGTATCCTCGGTCTGGGTGCTGGGCCGAAATAACTGAAAGTGGCCTTCTCCAGTGGTGGGTGATATGACGCATGATTCCTTGCAGTGGGACCTGTTTCCTCGTTCTGGGTGCTGGGCTGAAATAACTGAAAGTGGCCTTCTCCAGTGGTGGGTGATATGACGCATGATTCCTTGCAGTGGGACCTGTATCCTCGGTCTGGGTGTTGGGCCGAAATAACTGAAAGTGGCCTTCTCCAGTGGTGGGTGATATGACGCATGATTCCTTACTGTGGGACCTCTCTCCTCTGTCTGGGTGCTGGGGCCGAAATAACTGAAAGTGGCCTTCTCCAGTGGTGGGTGATATGACGCATGATTCCTTGCTGTGGGACCTCTCTCCTCTGTCTGGGTGCTGGGGCCGAAATAACTGAAAGTGGCCTTCTCCAGTGGTGGGTGATATGACGTGGGACCTCTCTCCAATTGATATTGGTTAATTTTTATTTATTTTATTTTATTTTAATTCATTTCCCTATCCACATTTGTTTGCAGCGGATTTACCCACATTTTGCTGCCTTTTGCAGCCCTCTAGCCCTTTCCTGGACTATTTTACAGTCTTTTTAGTGCCTAAAAGTTCGGGTCCCCATTGACTTCAATGGGGTTCGGGTTCGGGATAAAGTTCGGGTCGAGTTCGGATCCCGAACCTGAACATTTTCGGGAAGTTCGGCCGAACTTCCAGGTGTTCGCTCATCTCTAATAGTGAAGGATT